>JAJSOF020000027.1:106162308-106249808 GCA_025594305.2 Periplaneta americana
ATCTTGCATTCATTGCTTTAAAGTTGAAAAAAGTTTAACCGTGTAGTTGCATCTTAATGTATTCATGATCATCAATTTACGGGGAAACAGTTGGCGACAACGACTAAACAAAAGAACGACCATGCGATAAATTGATAGCGATAAATCTAGCTGCAAAAATTATCGCAAAGTCTGACTGTGATTGGTTGGAATTAAAAATTTCATTACACTTCATTGGTCGAAAAATGTAATGACGTCATATAAACGAAATAGTCATTTTAATCGACTTGGGAGATATGAGTTTTATATCTTCATGAAATTTATTTTTCCTTGTAACCTGAGATGAAACCGTCTGCATATATTTGTGTTTTATGTCTTTCAGAAGTACATTTATGGCCGTACAAACTTCATAAATCATAAGCTTGTATTTCCTATACTGAACATACATTCTTATGTCTATCTTAATATACATTTATGCCAGGAAATATTGGAAAATGCTACCGTACTAGGATTCAACGTTCTATTTGTACTGCGAGAGGATTCAAGTGTTTTCCGCATTCAGTGAATTTCAAGTAGAGGCTGCCATAAAGTTCGCCGTGAATGGCATTGGGACAAAATACGAAAGAACTTCAGTGCCCATGTTAACTAGTCAGAAACTCGACCTTTGTAACTCTGCATTCCTCAACATCGTTCGTTACATAGGGTTTAAGACAGCGGTGAACAAAACTCGAACTGCAGTGATTACATGCGACAGACAGCCTATGAAGTAAGGAGACGGAGGAAAGGTACTTGGCATGAAAACTACAACCAGTGGCGGTTCCTGTACCAATATCTTGATCAATCCCGCGGGTAAAAATCTCAAGCTTTGCTGTATCAGTAATGTCACTGCTGTCATCAAGAGCCAGTGAATAATATACGATTTTTCTTGTTCCTTTTTTTAACCTTCCTCTTGAATATAATCGGGAATTTTCTAAATTCTTCTCTCGATACTTGGTCTAGAAATTCATAGTTTTTCAAAACTAAAAACTTCTTAGGGACAAGTTATTTAAGCTATTTTAATCATTACTTCTTTTAGAAATTCTGTTCTATTAAAAGGCTTTAGAGCACGAGATATTTCAAACCCCATTAGGTAGCTGACTTTCTTACATTTATTTATCTCATATTTCTCTTCCTGGCTATGATTTAAGATATGTCAATTCCTGGCGTTTAACAGTTTGTTGGCACATAATACTGAAGCAGTTTTTCTACAACATTACTATTAAATGAATAACTAATAAATAGTTACCCTCATCTAAAGATTAAGAAGATTAAATTTGAAATAAAACCTAATAATTTTATCCATCTAGGGAGAAGATCTAGAAATATCAATATTCATGAACGTACAGAAGAATTATAGAAACACATACTTGGTGGTCAGTAGTAGTAGTAGTAGCAGTAGCAGCAGCAGCAGCAGTAGTAGTAGTAGTAGTAGCAGTAGGAGTAGCAGCAGCAGCAGCAGCAGTAGTAGTAGTAGCAGTAGGAGTAGCAGCAGTGGCAGCAGCAGCAGCAGTAGTAGTAGTAGTGGTGGCAGTAGCAGTGGCAGCGGCAGCGGTGGTGGTAGTAGTGGTAGCAGTGCAGCAGCAGTGGCAGCAGCGGTGGCGGTGGCAGTGGTAGTAGTAGTAGTAGTAGCAGCAGCAGGGATAGCAGCAGCGGCGGTGGCAGTAGCAGCGGCAGTAGTAGTAGTAGTAGTAGCGGCAGCAGCGGCAGCGGTGGTAGTAGTAGTAGTAGTAGTAGTAGTAGTGGTAGCAGCAGTAAGTAGTAGTAGTAGTAGCAGCAGCAGCAGCAGTAGTAGTCGTGGCAGCAGCGGTAGTAGTAGTAGCAGCAGCGGTAGTAGTAGTGTAGTAGTAGAAGCAGCAGTAGTAGTAGTAGTAGCAGTAGGAGTAGCAGCAGCGGTGGCAGCGGCAGCAGCAGCAGCAGCAGTGGGAGTGGCAGCAGCAGTGGCAGCAGCGGCGGCGGTGGTAGTAGTAGCAGTAGTAGTAGTAGTGGTGGTAGTAGTAGTAGTAGTAGCAGCAGCGGCGGCAGCAGTAGCAGTGGCAGCAGTGGTAGTAGTAGTAGTGGTAGCAGCAGGAGAGCAGCGGTGGTGGCAGTAGTGGTAGTAGTAGTAGCAGTAGCAGCAGTGGCAGCAGTGGTAGCAGTAGTAGCAGTAGTAGCAGTAGTAGTAGCAGTGGCAGTAGCAGTGGTGGTAGTGGTAGCGGCAGCAGCAGCAGTGGTAGCAGCAGCGGTGGTAGTAGTAGTAGTAGCAGCAGCGGTGGTAGTAGTGGTGGTGGCGGTGGCAGCAGCAGCAGTGGTAGTAGTAGCAGTAGCAGCAGCAGCAGTAGTAGTACTAGCAGTAGTAGCAGCAGCAGCAGCAGCAGCAGCAGCAGTAGGAGCAGTAGTAGTAGTAGTAGATTATTCAGCGTGGCAATTAATGTTTCTATATACTCCTAATTGAACCGTTGAGCAAAGTAAACATATTACATTTTGTCGAACAGAACAACAAAAAAGTTCTTCTTCTCACTCTTTACGAAACCACCTCTTACTGCTTGTAGAGACAGAGTTTGTAGAGCGACATGATACCGCCACTGCTTGCCTTCAGTACGTGAATGAAACACACAGCAATGTACAGGAAACTCCTCGTACCCCTTTCAATGTCTGTGATTACACGATGTAATCACGACACCGCTTTAGTCACCGCTGGTTTAAGAGATGAAAATAAGCATTGTCATATTGCCATCAGTAGGCCTATGTTTGCGTCTTTGAAGCTTTACCTAATTTTATGTACGTAACTTAAAGTTGTCTGTCATCCGATATCCTCTTCTGTTTCAAACTTTGCTCCCGTTCACCAATCCTTCCAGTGCATCCTTCAGTTGACAGTTTCTTCTTATCGAGTGTCCCTCCAATTCCTTTTTCTCTTCCCGATCTGTTTCAGCACCATTCTTTCTTCATCCATTCTTTCTAGCACTGCTTCATTTCTTATTCTGTCCGTCCATTTCACACACTCCATTCTTCGCTATATCCACATTTAAAATGCTTCTAGTCTTTTATCTTCATTTCGTAGTAATACCAATGTTTCTGCTCTATACAAGTCACACTCTACACAAAGCACTTGCCAGATCCTTTCTAAGTTATTCTTTCAAAGGACTTCAGAAAACGTTCCTTTTTATATTAAAAGCTTCCTTTTCCATTTCTATCTTTCTCTTGACCTTCTGGCAGCAGCTCATGTTACTACTTATAGTACATCCCAAGTATTTGAAGTTGTCCACTTGTTCTACTGCCTCATTTCGAATTCGCACGTTTACCTTCTTTATTTTTCTTCCGATAACCATGGTCTTCGTCTTGTTTGCATTTAACTTCATCCCGTACTGTTCAGAGCTGTCATTTAGTTTACTATACTGCCCTCTAGGTGTTACATAAGGAGTCACGTCATAATTCACATTTGAATTGCATTAGCGACTGTATTGCCATCTCGTGTTCGTTTACGGCGGAAGGGTGGCGATCCTGGCGGTTGTTCTCTTCAAAGTGGTGCTGATTTTAACATAGCGATGAGTTATCTGTTACATATATGATCTAGGGCAGCCGTGGCGAAAACGTCATCTTGCGCCGAGCCACTGTGTAACCTGCAACGTGCATAGCACCTATGGAGGGAGGCGGACACCCGAAGGGAAATGAAGCAAGTGTCTGATTTATGAAGGGATTTTCATTTTCCTTACGTCAAGCACTTAAATACAATTTTATACAGCACAAGGCTACAAAATAATATTTAGTACGTGTAACGAAGAAAGAAATGAAGAATGAAACATAGGACACAATATTACAACCTAAAATTAACTGTTTTCAGAATGTCTCTGCGACAGAGTTTCATAATCAGGAATGATGTCACTGCCAGTCGTAATTGATCACGAAGGTATTTGTCTGTCAGTCGTGATCTAAATTTGGTTTTTACTATTTTCATTGTTGAAAACAATTTTTCAGAAACGTAAGTTGTAGCGAACATGGCTTCAACAGAGCAAGCGAAAGAACGAAGCTTCGGATATTTATTTTTTGGCAAAGAGTTGAGAAGTTCAACATTTGTCAAGTCCTTACATCTAGCTTTCATTTAACATCACATTGTAAATCTGTGAGTTTAAATTGAAGATCTAACCGCATTATTCGTACATCTGCTGAAAAAAGGATCGATGTACAGAGATGATAATAATAATAATAATAATAATAATAATAATAATAATAATAATAATAACAACACAACCTTTTAATGTTTCATCAGTAACATGTAGTATAATGCCGTTTTATGTTATACAACCGTTTTCCTCGTAATACTTGTGAACAAATCATACATTTAATATTCTCATTCATATTGGCAGCAAAAAAAAAAAAAATGCGTCCTCTCATCCTACTTGAAACTGTCGGTTTTGTAGATCTACATGTATTCGAGAGAGACATTGTGACGATATGGCACTCGCAGGTAGAGACAAATACAAATGGAATGGAGTTTGACTCCAGTGAGTGAGAGGGTGGGGGTTGGGGGAGGTAGAAAGCACAGCTATCATTGCGAGCCACAATGTTCTCTTGAGTCGCATTTTCGCCACCGCTGATCTAGGTTAAGACGAAACCTAGCTGGTTATCGAGATCGTCGCTGGTTAGAAAGTTGGGGTGATCGGAAACGAAACTTGTTAGCACCTGCCAGTCAGTGTAGCTAAACTTACTCTGCTCTTCCAAAATTGTCTTCAAAAAGCAATGACAACCTGTAAAACTGCCAGGATGGACTGTATTAGGCTTCAGGATCTCCTAAACGTATCTTTGATATTTCGGCAGTGGAAATGTCCACGCACAAAAATATTTCCACTTTCCTGGAAAGCGTCTTCTGTTCTAATAAAATCATTTCAATGAAATTCCATACAGCTAATTCTAATGCACATAGAACATTTATAAAATAATATGTATGAATTACCAAAAGATCAGTACCGACAATTATCTCAAGTTTTCAAAATCGACACTTTCTATAAAACATCAGTTTTTAATTTAGAAATTTATTTATTATTCTATCCATTTTACACAACTTCATTCTAGTGCCGAGGTCAAGAAAGCATGGAGCCCTACCTCCATGCGCCTCAAGTTGCTTTATGGCATGTTAAATAAGTAATTTTCCCATAGCTGTGAAATCTTTTTCTTATTAATTTACACTTGCCTCATTACCCTCATTGGCAACCATTTCAACTCCTACTTCATCTCACAATTTCACAATAAGATAGCTATCCGCTTTGGTGTTCGGGTTGAGCCTGATTCCAAACATTGTAAATATTTGAAATTAATATTAATCAATCCTTTATACGCGTCGAAATGAATAGCAGTAGGCGCTTAGATGTGGGAAATTGTACGGACTCTCAGGACGCATGCGCAGTAAAGGCATTTAGGTCGCTGGTACCTGAGAGGAACAATAATAAATCTAAAGAAGAAAGCGAGGAGAGGTAGAAAATAATTAAATTGGTCTGTAATGTGCGTTACACATTTTTTTTTCAAGTAACGTGAAGATTATTCCATAATCTCTTCACACGCACGCAAAATAGCCGCATACTAGCCATACCAACACATAAGACATCATCGTATTCATCATCATACACAATCTCGCTCTCGCGCTTGTGGAATACCCTACCCAGTGACATCAGAGACTGTCGGAATTTAGTAGCGTTCAAAAGCAAACTTATTAAGCATTTTCTTACTGCGTAGAGTAGGTTTAATTTTTACTTAATTAATAAAAAAACATTTTCTCTCTTCTTAACTTTTACAATAAACTGTCTAGATTTTTTAATCAGTTAATCTTTTAGTACTTTGATTTTTATTGTATTTGTAAACTTAATATTAATAGTAATTATAATTGTAATTGTATTCTTAATATTGTAACAATCAAGCTATGTAATTACTACAATAAAAGTATATAATAAGATGCCTACAAATATAAAGGCACTTAATGAAACACAATTTAAACTTCAGCTTAAGAGATGGCTTCAAAATAATCCCTTTTATAATAAGAATGAATTTTATGCTCGACCATGCCGAACTGTAGTAATTATACACCTGGTAGCAGACCTTTAATGCATGTCATTAAAGTACACCTATTCATTAAAGGTCAGGTCTTTCAGCCAATGACGACTCAGGTTACAACTGTTCAGCGAATGATAGGTCAGCTTTCTACCGTTATAAAACCGCAAGTATCGATTATTCTCGGATATGCAATCGAAAGAGAATTAGCGAAAAGTCACAGAGGCTGGAAATCCAATACTGTCGCAGAAGGTTATGTTCTGTTACTATAATAATTAGCGTTAATTGTAAATAATATTCAAATAAATTCAATTTGTCATCTCGTTTTTGAATGTCGAATTCAATAATCAAGGTTATAATATATTATAATATTATCAAGTTTAACGGGACTACATCAAGGTCAATGACATTATTGTTCCTCGGAAAAAATCAATACTTTCGCGTCTGCGCACATCTCACAATTCACGACCTAGAACAAGGTCACTTCCGATCTTGTCAGTTACAAATAAAATGTATACATCTGAATACCGGTAATTTCAAGTTAGAAATATGGTCGAGCATAAAAAGTCGTATGAAACTCGCCTATAATGGTAATTAAGAAGCTCGTATGAAAATTATGAAACTCGCTTGCGCTCGTTTCATAAATATCCATACTCGATTCTTAATTACTATCATTATAGGCTCGTTGTATAATGTACTATTTTGAAAATGATGCAATATTTTAGTTAAATTTTATTTTTTTTTTTTACTCTTTTAATATTTTAAATGTTGACACATTGTTTTTTATATTATCACATTGACGAGGCCTCTTGTATTCTTGTACCTTCAGGCAAATAAAGAATATGAATAAGAATAGGAATATGAATATGTAGTTGTAATCCCCTGGCAGAGGGGAAGAGAGAGCCTGATGGCCTTATCTCTACCAGGTTAAATAAATAAATAAATTAATTAATTAATTTCACATTTTATTTCAGGACTAACATGTAATGTATAAACGCACTCTCATAGACACAGGTAATATAAATGAACACATCTGCCTTGACACGTCTATATAGCAATCCATTGAATTTTTCCGTAATCAGCAGGTAAGTTGACCGTTGAGCAACGGAACAGCATGAAGCTACACAGAATGGAAGAGGGATTTATTTTTTTGGAGCCCCTGACATCCACGTCACTGGATTGCGGGGTTTATCTGTGTAATTACTGATCTTTGTGTTGGACCTCACAGCGTGTATTTTCCTTCCTTTCCCTCTCGAGAAAAAAAGGTGAATCCGAGGAAGCCATCCCCTTGATGAGGCTCGCTTTAATAAAAATTGCACGTGATTCGAGAACGGAAGCTTGGGGAAGGTTCAGGCGGCAAATTGATTTCCTACAAATTCTGCGCTGCACCAAATTATTGTAATATTGGCTACAATAAAAGGACGCAATTTTCTCCAGAAGCCGATGTCTGTTATTGTAAAGGTTGTTTACATTGAATCAGCTCACCCTGTCTTCCCACAAGCTTGAAGGGCTTTGATGAACCTGTTGATGACAGTTTGAATAGAAGGATTTTATTTTCTATTTTTACGAGACGGGGCAAAACTAATATTAGGGTCAAGTAAATTATTTCTCAAACTTCGTCAAAAGTACATGTTTTCAATGTATGTGTCGTGGAAAAAGTTGTTATTGAAATGTAATTATCTGGCCATTTTTTATACCCACCAGTTAAAAATTATTTATCATGCCGTAAAAGCCACAGAAAAAAATTACCATTCTGCTTTATGTGATAATAGCTTCAAGTGATAAGAATATGATGAAAATGTTATAATATTTTTATCGCTTATTCTAAGAATCATAATAGTACATTATGCAACGAGCCTATAATGAAGGTAATTAAGAAATAAGTATGGATATTTATGAAACTCGCTTGCGCTCGTTTCATAATTTTCATACGAGCTTCTTAATTACCATTATAGGCGAGTTTCATACGACTTTTATGCTCGACCATATTTCTAACTTGATATTATTAATTTTAATTGTATCTGACCTTCAGCAATGTTCCGTATGTTGTGAGATGTGCGCAGACGCGAAAGTATTGATTTTTTCCGAGGAACAGTTGTCCACATTGACCTTGCTAGACCATAAGAATCTACAGAGATAACATTGAAATTAAATTAGATATTGAAAAACGAGATGACAAATTGGATTTATTTGAATATTATTTACAATTAACGCTAATTATTATAGTAACAGAACATAACCTTCTGCGACAGTATTGGATTTCCAGCCTCCGTGACTTTTCGCTAATTCTCTCTCGATTGCATATTCGAGAATAATCGATACTTGCGGTTTTATAACGGTAGAAAGCTGACCTGTCATTGGCTGAACAGTTGTAACCTGAGTCGTCATTGGCTGAAAGACCTGTACTTTAATGAGTAGGTGTACTTTAATGACATGCATTAAAGGGCTGCTACCAGGTGTATAATTACTACATTTCGGCATGGTCGAGCATAAATCCATTTACCGTTGAAGTGTTACCGTGTTTGTTTTTTAATTTTATGTTTTACATCATTTTGTGATTTACCTACACTTAAAGCACTTCATCATCATCATCATCATCATCATCATCATCATCATCATTCTTCATGTTTTGAGCAGTTTATTGCCTGTGGTCATTTTCATATCTTGGTATGTCCAAAGTTTTCTTGGATGTTTATTTATTTATTATTATTGTTATTTTGGTTATTTTACGACGCTGTATCAACATCTCAGGTTATTTAGCGTCTGAATAAAATGGAGGTGATAATGCCGGTGAAATGAGTCCGGGGTCCAGCACCGAAAGTTACCCAGCATTTTCTCGTATTGGGTTGAGGGAAAACCCCGGAAAAACCTCAACCAGGTAGCTTGCCCCAACCGGGATTCGAACCCGGGCCACCTGATTTCGCGGCCAGACGCGCTAACCGTTACTCCACAGATGTGGATTCTTGGATGTTCGAAGAGTCTTTTGTCTATAGATAGGACTATGTAGGTTTTTATTTTATAGGGTAATCTGTTGAGATTCATCCTATGGACGTGGTATATCCACATACAGTGGAAGTTCTTAAAGTTCGACAGAAAACAAGTTCGACATCCTATAATTCGATTGCTTACGTAGGAGAATTAGACACGCCCCTATACGGGCACTAAGAAATGGGTTTGCTATTTGAATGGGAATTGGTACTGGTGTCTTGTAGTGATACTTTTGTTAAAGCAAAATATAATATTTTGTTTATTAGGACACCCATATTTAACCAATGATTTTAAATTAATGCCCTATCGATACCTACATTAGGTCGTCGATCTGGTTGGCGAGTTGGTATAGCGCTGGCCTTCTATGCCCAAGGTTGCGGGTTCGATCCCGGGTCAGGTCGATGGCATTTAAGTGTGCTTAAATGTGACAGGCTCATGTCAGTAGATTTACTGGCATGTAAAAGAACTCCTGCGGGACAAAATTCCGGCACATCCGGCGACGCTGATATAACCTCTGCAGTTGCGAGCGTCCTTAAATAAAAAACATAACATACATTAGGTCTGAGTATTGAAGACGGTCTTGGTAGTAGAATATTATCTGCTCAAAAGAGTTGGCGAAAATCGTGAATGAGGATTACAATTCTGAGTTGTAGACGCACTGAGAGTCCGATTTGTCTGTCCCTCTTAATAGTGATAATGGGTTGTCAGCAAGCCTCGAGAGGTGGTGGGGGGGAGGAACAATAGCAACCCGGTCCAAAATCGTGGCGAGGCAACAATAGAATGAAACGAGGTGAGAATGGCGCTCGTATCGTTAGATGACGTGTTTATTTAGTGCTTCGGAGATCTCTCCTACACTGACGTTCGGTTCAGTAATGAAAACATCGCATGTATAGAGTCGGGCAGATCGATGGCCAAGGCCATTTTCAGTTTACTTTCTCTTTGAGCTCCTGATGCACAATTAGCTGTGACCAAGGACTGTAACAATGATGGGTGCAGGGTCATCGTGTGGGAATCACGGTTATTGTGTTACGGACTCTGACAAGGGGCGACATCAATGCAGGTGCAAGACAGGAACATCCTGAGGCTCATTGGCGGACGAGATCCACAGCTAAAAGAAATAATAACTTTTATTTGTCTTCTTCTGGTGGACATTTTGAAATTAAAGCAACTTATCTTTCAACAATGTGCTGCCAAGAAACGAGCCATATCGGAAGGAAGTCGCTGCTGTAGGTTTGTTGTCATCAGTTTGTGGTTAAATTACAGGCCTACCAACTTCCGAGTCACTCGCAAATATCTCACAACTTTTATTACTATTATTATTATTATTATTATTATTATTATTATTATTATTATTATTATTAAAAAGGATATCCCCTAAAAATCAAAAGGAGGATAACAATGGCAAAGGAAGCTTTTAACAGAAAAAGGACATCTTCTGCGGACCTCTGGAAAAAACAACTAATGAAGAGACTAGAGTCGACGGCAATTCGGAAGGCGGTTGTCTGCTAGCGTTTGCGTCGAGAGAGACAGATAGAGAGAGCAAGGCAGCGTACAACATTGCCACATCGTACTTCACGAGCACGTGCAATACAAATAGCGCAGGAGAGAATTCAAATTATCAAAAGACAATAATGACCTTAGCCGTTGATTACTCTAAGCATGACACCAAGCAAACCCTCTTTCCTTCACTAACAATATTCTTTGCACGGTTCTTAATCCCACACCACATGCTTCTGCAGTCGTTTCTTGCATGTAGGCAACGTTGCAGCCAACATCAAGATGGCCGGCAGTGTTCTGCTCGTTAACGTTTTTAAAATAATTATACACCTTAGACACTATTTTCCGCGCCTGCTTGTGTTACACTAGTCTTTTTACAGTCTCTTCTTCCATTTATTTATTTATTTATTTATTTACTTATTTATTTATTTATTTATTTATTTATTTATTATTTTGCTAATAATTGTAACATAAAATATAATATATACAGAAAAACTTTAGCTCGCTCCTGAAAGAGTAGAACTCGTGCTCAGGGGCGGATTCCTGAATTGAAATTAATAATTATACAATACAATTTGTCTTATGTCTACTGTGCAATTATAGTATATAAATTTAAATTTACAATTTTTCAATTTTTATAAAATCCATACATAACTTTTTAAATTTAATACTAGAACTATTAGAATTGACAAGATTAGGATATCTAAATATAAATTTGTTATATATTCTTGGGCCTACATTACTACTATGATTAAATACAGTAGCAGTTTTGCATTATGGTTCAAACAATCTTAAAGAATTCATACCTTTTGTTATAACTATGAGAATACAATTCAAAATTATTTCGATTTTTATGTATGAATTTTATTAATACAATATAATAAATTTGTCTTACGTTAAGTATATTAAAGTCTAGAAACAAATTTTGAGATAGAAAATCAATAGGTTTATGAAGACATATTTTAATTATTTTCTTCTGTAATAAATAAAGTGGATTAAAATTGGATTTAAATGAGCTACCCCATCCTATAATTCCATACATAATTACCGATTGAAATAAAGTTAAATATATTGTACGTAATAAACTTATTACAAGTAATTCCTCAATAAAACAAAATAATATACTATTTTACGTAATTTATTACAAAGGCAATTAATGTGTTGGTTCCATTTTAAATTATTATCTAAAATTATGCCCAAATATTTAACTTCAGAGGACTCCTTAATAATCGGACATTTACACTGTATAAGACAACAATCAGACTTATGTAATTTAATACTTAATATGGATGTAGGAGGTTTGTTACATTTTTCAGATAATGAGAATGCAATAATACTTTACATACACACAGTAAATGTTAGTTTTACTTATTCAATGTACTGAAACACTCACACGTGAACAAACGAACTCGGGAAGTGCTTGTTACAGACTGATTCTGATTGGTTCTACTGTACAAGCTTGTGACGTCACATACCAGAAATTCTACGGCGCATATAGAAGCTAACCGCCTTCCGAAATGCCGTCTAGTCTAGTAAAGTGCTTTGTGAGGAGTGTGGCACTGTGTGGGAAAGAAACATGGACATTACGATGAATTGAAAAGAAGCGACTAGAAGCATATGAAATGTGGATATGGAGAAAAATGGAGCGTGTGACATGGACAGACAGAATAATAAATGAAGCTGCGCTAGAAAGAGTGGGTGAAGGAAGAATAATTCAGAAACTGATCAGCAAGAGAAAACGAAATTGGCTGGGTCACTGGCTAAGAAGAAACTGTGTATTGCGGATTGCTGAACGGGAGAAAAATTCAGGAAAGAAGAAGATATCAGATGATAGGCAACATTGAGATATATCGGTCATATGCGGAGACTAAAAGGAAGGTGGAAAATTGGCAAGATTTGAGAATGTAATAAGAGACTGTTCTTGGGCAGAAAACTATGAATAAATTAATGAAAGATCTCGTCAGGGTTTGAACCCACAACTTTTTTCGGCACTGATAACGGTGATAAAGAGAGAGCCGACTTACTTCCGGAAACCCTAATAAATGGCATCATTGATCACTGAAAGTTTCACAAAATCTACTTGAGAACGATTCATGTCCTTAGCAAGGAAGGGTCACATGTTGAATTTGACCAAATAGAATCTTCGTTCTATCACCGATCAATTTAACTCCTTTCTATCATATTTTCCTAGCACTGAATGAAGTGGATTATTGATGAATAGAGAACAAATTTTACTGAAAAATATAAATGAAAATTACCCACGTAAAAATCTACGTTATCGTATCGTTTAATGACTTATTTTATTCGTAGGCCTACTAAAAGCTTTAAAAATGGATTTGAAATGAATTTCAACTAAATGAGTAATTTTTAAGGATTCGTCAGCTTTGCTTATCGAAAATTTAATACATTGCGTTTCAGACAAATTTATTTGTCTTAGTAAGCATTGTAGTAATAATTTTCAGACAAGTCAATATACAATATAATAATTGTTTATTTTGTATTTCAGTCTAAATGACTTATCGGTGTTTTAAAAAACATCAATAAAATTTATAAATATAAGTATTCATTGAAGTTAAGGATAAATAATGTGTCAACGTTTTCGCCACTTGGCATCTTCAGGAACTTAATCAAACAATATCGTGTAATACATAAATTTACAATAAATGAAATGACTGTTGAATATATACAGGTTGTTTCCGAGGTGGTGTTACAAACTTTCAGGGATGATGGCGAAGGGCGCATGTATCAATTTCAGATAAGGAACCATGGTCTGGAAATGACTGAGTCGAAAGTTATAAGCAAAAATAGTTGTGTGGAAATGGAATTGCAATTTGACACCACGTGCCCTCCTTCCCTTAACCTTTGGAACAGTCGTGGAAAGATGGTATGGGCCGGATGTCTCCTACGTGGGTACTTGCCCGATACAATCTGTGAGCTTATCTACTATTCCCATTGGCTCATCCGTATTCGAAAATCATGTCTGCATATTCCGCTGTCGTGTATTCCTCCATTTCACTAGGACTGATCGACTGGACACTGCAACTTGTACACATACACTGCTGTCTACAGACGTGCATATCAGGACCGACCATGTCCGTTATACATTACGCTATCTGCATTGCTTTAGTGTAGTTTCCTGTCCCCATCCCTCAGACAGCGCACTGAATGGAATACTGTAAGTAGACAACGTAAATAACGTCAGATGGATACAGTATGTGTAAGATGTGCAGATAAATATACATAAATAAGGTGTACAGAGGAATAAAATTATTCAATTTTTATACAACTACTTTTGCTTGTAACTTTTGACTCGGTCAATTCCGGACCAGGGTCCTTATTTCAAATTGATACATGTGCCCTTCCCCATCATCCCTGAAAGTTTGTAACACTAACCCGGAAACACCCTGTATATATATATATATATATATATATATATATATATATATATATTCAACAGTCATTTCATTTATTGTAAATTTATGTATTATATGATATTGTTTGATTAAGTGCCTGAAGATGCCAAGAGGCGAAAACGTTAGCACATTATTTTATCCGTAACTTCAATGAATAGGCTATTTATATTTATAAATTTTATTGATTTTTTACAACACTAATAAGTAATTTAGACTGAATAACAAAATAAATATAATGTTATATTATATTTCTTTCTGATTAATCTACATTCTGTTTATCAGAAGCGCCAAAAACACAACCGTGGCCAATCAAGAAATGTCACGAATATACAAAGTACATAAATTACTCTACAGACAGATCAAATCATCTGCGAAATAAAATTGTGTATTGTAGACCAAAAAGTCATTACGTAACAGAAAAAAGAGAGCCAAGTAATATTCACTGCACAATGTCGGACAAGTTGCGATGGCAACTGGAGTTGATTCGATATGGCTCCTCCGACAGACAGCAGACATTTCAACTCCGGACACTGAGAGTAAAAAAACCTATCACCGCGTTTACTGTAATGACTGCATTACTCATGCCTTGTTTGTATCTTGATTTATGTGTGACTGGCAACTTGTGTGTTAAAAAGGTCAGGTACAGAAGAGAAGCTTTATCTGAGAATTAATCTCAATGTGTTTAAAGCAAATAAAATGCATGTTTTCATAGCCAATTCTCATGTCATTTATCAATAAGTACTTAGGTTGCGTAACTTGTGTTATGAAAGTATATAAGCTTATGTTTACGGGTGACTTCAATTCCCTATACATGCTTAGACAATAATTAAGGGGAGAGGATGTTAATTTTTTTAACGTTTTTTACTATTTGGTGTAAAATATTAATTTTTTGTACATAGAGAGCTCATAGCTGTGGCAACGCAACCAAATAAAAATGTTTTTAAAAAAATTATTTAGGGGCCCAAATTTGAAAAAAAAAAATATATACCCAATGCAGGATTCTACTGAAATCGATATATCTAAACCGTTTTTAAAGGTAGCTTCAAACAATTTTTTGCAATGTATTTGCAAAAGCATGTTCTACAAACTCTCTGTAACAGGATTTTGATATTGGTCCCTACGTTTGTAAAATAAACAATTAAAAATTTAATAACAATTTTCTTATTTCCTTTCTTGCAAACAAACGGACGTATTTTTAAAATTAAATCAATTAACAAAATTCTGTTACAGGGAAAAGTTTCCTAATAGTCTAAAGAATGTGTGTTATAAATTTCATGTATGTATCTTTAATAGTTCAGAAACTATATTCATTTTTATCTGGCAATGTAGCAAAAAAAAATGAAGTTACTGGAAACCGATAAAAGCGGGCGTGTGATTAAAAAAACCATAGCGCAGGAAGTTTAAAAATGACGTCTCAACATCCGATATGGGTACAAATACCCAGAAAATGTTATGCAATACATTCTACACATATCAAAGGACATTTTAAAGAATTTTTTTTTAATTTAATGTACCGGAAACAACAACAAAAGTGGGCGAGCAATTTAAAAATCCATAACGCATCAAGTTTAAAAATGGCGACTCAACATCCGATAAGGGCACAAATACGCACAAAATGTTATGCTATGCATTCCACGCATATCACAGAGTATTTTAAAGATTTTTTTTTAATTTACTAATTTTCACCAAAAAATATCATCCTCTCTCCTTAAAGAAATTTTATTCAAGAAGTAATGAAACAGGGAGACACCTTAAGATGTGTCCTCTTTAATCATATTATAGATGAAAATAGAAAGAAAAAATATATTATATTATGTTTTATGCTCGACCAAGCCGAAATGTAGTAATTATACACCTGGTAGTAGCCCTTTAATGCACCTCATTAAAGTACACCTATTCATTATAATTCACTTGTTCAGCCAATGAGAAATCACCGTTGTACTGATTGTACCATTATAAAACCGCAAGTATTGATTATTCTCGGATATGTAATCGAAAGACAATTAGCGAAAAGTCACGGAGGCTGGAAATCCAATACTGTCGCAGAAGGTTATGTTCTGTTACTATAATAATTAGCATTAATTGTAAATAATATTCAAATGAATTCAATTTGTCATCTCGTTTTTCAATTCTAAATAAATTTCCAGGTTATATCAAGCCTAATGTTCATGTTATTCTCTAGATTATATCAAGGTCAATGACATTCGTTCCTCGGAAAAAATCAATACGAAGCATTTCTGGACATTACCTCATTAAGAAAAAGTATTTAATTTCGTGCCCACTGTCACATCAGAAAATTAGGAATAGTTATTCTGTTACACCCTGTATATGCATCTCTGAATTCACTCATACGTGCTACTTGCCCTGCCCATCTCAAACGTCTAGATTTAATGTTCCTAATTATGTTAGATGAAGAATACAATGCGTGCAGATCTGCGCTGTGTAACTTTCTCCATTCTCCTGTAACTACATCCCTCTTAGCCCCAAATATTTTCCTAAACACCTTATTCTCGAACACACTTAATCTCTGTTCCTCTCTCAAAGTGAGAGTCCAAGTTTCACAACCATACAGAACAACCGGTAATATAATTGTTTTATAAATTCTAACTTTCTTCCTTCATTTGTTTCTTTCTTCTTTCCTTTCTTCCTTTCTTTTTTCCTTCCTTTCTTTTCTTTCTTCCTTCCTTTGAGTCTTTCTTTCATCCTTTCTTCTTTCTTGCCTTTCTTTTTCTCTTCCTTCCTTCCTTTCTTCCTTTCTTTCTTTCTTTCTTTCTTTCTTCCTTCCTTTTTCCTTTCTTTCTTTCCTCCTTCCTTTCTTTCTTTTTCCTTTCTTTCTTTCTTTCTTTCTTTCTTCCTTTCTTTCTTTCTTTCTTTTTTCTTTTCTCTCTTTCTTCCTTTCTTTCTTTCTTCCTTTCTTTCTTTCTTCCTTTCTTCCTTTCTTCCTTATTTTCCTCTTCTCCTTTCGTCCTTTTTTTCCTTCCTTTCTTTTCTTTCTTCCTTCCTTTGTGTCTTTCTTTCATCCTTTCTTCTTTCCTGCCTTTCTTTTTCTCTTCCTTCCTTTCTTCCTTTCTTTCTTTTTTCCTTTCTTTCTTCCTTTCTATCTTTTTTCCTTTCTTTCTTCTTTCTTTCTTCCCTCTTTCTTTCTTCCTTTCTTTCTTTCTTCCTTTCTTTCTTTTTCCTTTCTTTCTTTCTTTCTTCCTTTCTTTCTTTTTTCTTTTCTTTCTTTCTTTCTTCCTTCCTTTCTTTCTTTTTTCTTTTCTTTCTTTCTTCCTTCCTTTCTTTCTTTCTTTCTTCCTTTTTTCCTTTCTTTCTTTCTTTCTTTCTTTCTTTCTTTCTTTCTCTCATTATTTCTTTCTTTCTCATATTTATTCTCGAATGTCATTTATATTTGTTACTGAAGCTCTAACAGATTGGTGCAGAAAATTAGAGATTGTTTCACGATAATGCAGTAGGGTAAACTAGGGTCTGTTGGACAGTCGGGCATGTTGGACACTTTGTATTTTAACGTGTTACCTCGCCACTTGTGGGCACCACATTCTGCTAGAAGTCAATGACGGAAGTAGCCACGAGTGGGGCTACTTCCGTCATTGACTTCTAGCAGAATGTGGTGCCCACAAGTGGCGAGGTAACACGTTAAAGTACAAAGTGTCCAACATGCCCGACTGTCCAACAGACCCTAGTTTACCCTATTTAAAATGTGCGATTATGTGACGTTTCTACGAATCGCATTTGTGTAACTTAACTGTACATTTGAGATGATCTTCGTTGTCATTTCTTGGAAGTATCTTCCTTGTTTCTTCATTATAATTGGTCTCGTCGCTACCTCTCTGGTGTAATAAATAATAATGGCGGGCATCTCTTTAGCATTGTGACGTGGCGGCTTCTGCGCAGTAGGACGTGTCTCTCTTGCATGATTGATCTCCTCTGGTCAGAGAGGTCATAATTCACTGCGATGCTTCTGCCTGTGATTTTCTATTCTTGCACTCATACTGCTGTAAGAGCTCTCTCTATGGACATTCAGAACTCTGAATATGTTGAAGGCAGCTGTAATACATAGATTTGTTTCCAATATGTCATATCTAGAGCCCTGATGTTTAGGCATTTATTTTGGTTAAAATAGGCAGGCATATTTATTTATTTACTTTTATTGCTAGTTAGTTTGAAATGAGTACAAATTAATATATACAATGAAAGATAAACTAGCCCACTCCTGAATGAGTAAGACTCGTGCTCAGGAGGGGATTCCAATACAGACAAAAATAAAATTAAAATTGAGAGTGAATACAGATTAAATAGTGTTTAATATGTTTAAACCCAAACTATAAATCCAATACAGATTTTTTATTCTTTTATTAATTTGGAGAGGATTCGTAGTTGAAATATTATTGGAATAAAATTTGTTTAATAATCTGGGATCTTGACTCATGCTATGATAAAAAAAAAGCTGGATTGGTTTTACATTTTGGTTCAGACAAACGCAGAGAATTCATGAAATAGGCATTAAAGATAGTAAAAATAGATAGTGACATAGGCATTTATTATTCATGAAAACAGACAAAAAAATAGACAAATACTTAATAAACTATCCCATACGGTACTCACTTTCCTTGGTTACATGTCAAAACAAGATGCTTTTTTAAGTTGTCAACTGTCATAGTGAGCCGCCTGTCAGAGAGAACGTTTTCCATGGTGGAAAAAGATCTTTCTATTTCTACTGAAGTAATTGGAGCAAAAACAACTCATTCCAGAAGGACAGTCTCTGCTTTCTTTCAGAGATCGGGAAAAACCGACTGTGTATTGTCTCAAAAAAGATGGTTGTGAGAAGGGATTAGAGACTTCAAAGTACGCGTGACTTGTGCGTGCAAGCGACAACAGTAACGGGATCTGGAGACTTGCTTTTAATACTTCCCTCATCCC
Organism: Periplaneta americana; assembly: GCA_025594305.2. Taxonomy (NCBI): domain Eukaryota; kingdom Metazoa; phylum Arthropoda; class Insecta; order Blattodea; family Blattidae; genus Periplaneta; species Periplaneta americana. The sequence continues at coordinate 106,181,157 of JAJSOF020000027.1, forward strand.
CTTTCTTTCGCTCGTAAACCCCGAAATGACCTGAGCACTGAGGGTTCCCTATACTGTTCAAACAACTATGTTAAGTGACACAAAAGATGGAATCGGTAGGGGAGAAAAGTTTACGTCTTCTCGGAAACATATGTATTGCTGGAAAATAAGATTCTCAGCAAATATTTGTGTGAGGTGAATATACATTTTTAATTTGTACAACTGTTCTTTTTTGTTTTCTGATATAATTTATGTGTAGTTTATTTTAAATGCATTAAAATATAGTAAATGTACAATAACTACGTAAAAGGGCTAAAAAAAAAGGCATTTAACCTTAAAATAGGCAACGGGAACTAAAAGAGTAAAAAAATCCCCATATGTGTGAAAGTGTGTTTATCTCTAAAAGGTCTTTTATACATACATTCAGTTTAAAAAAGGCATTTTGCCTAACATCCGGGCTCTAGTTTTATCATTTTGTGTTATTTTCAATTACTCGTATATTCAGATATTGGATCGTCCAATTCTTAACAGTATCTAGCTTTACGCTTCCATTACGTTTAACCATCACGTCATTATTGTATCTCTCTTTGTTCAAAATTAGAGAGTGACTTTCCAAATGATTTATTTGCCATAGTGGCTATCGTGAAACAATTGAAACAGTAATTTTCGTGAAAATGAAATAATATTTCCTGACATTTGAATAACGCTACATCTCTGTTAAAACAGCATACATTTTTTCTCTTTAAATCTGAATTCTGCAAACCAGCTTCTTGTGAAGTCTGTCAGTGTTTCAGCTGTTTTCTACTGCGAGGTATCCATGGTGATATCCTCCCGTAAAAAGAAGAGCGATGAATCGCAGCGCTGTGGGAAGGTCCCGTCTTTAAAAACTCATAAGACGTTGTGACAGACAATTGACAGTCTAGCTGCGCAGTCGGTTGGTAAAAATGATGTAGAAACTCGAGCTTGGATGTGCCAGTCGATCCAACTGTTTTTTGTGTGTAAGCTGCTGTTGCATTGGTGTTACCTTAACTTTAAAAAAATGAAACAAAAGTTAAATGCTTTCTAAACGTCTACCTTCGTACCGGTCGCTAACACGTCCGCCGAGTCAAAAAGAAAGAGTCTCGAGTTTGAGAACCTAATCTGGGGTGTGTTCGTGTAACTTGAGCCCAATATTAGTTACCGGATCTCCCACCCTCCAAAATAAGTTATAACCTTTCAATGCTACTCCTTGCCTATAGTACGCGAAATGCAAGATGTGCCGAGCCGGGCAAGAAGATGTTTATTTTACGAATCTTTATCAACTGCGATAGTTATCTAGGTCTGAGTAACATGAAGGTGATAATGCCAGCGAAATAAGTCCATAGTTAAGCCTCGAAGGTTACCCAGCATTTGCTCCTAATGGGTTGAGGGAAAACCCCGGAAAAACTCTCAATCAGGTAACTTGTCCCAAACAGAATTTGATCCCGAGCCCGCTCGTTCCACGGTCAGACATGCTAACCATTAATCCACAGTGATGGACTCGGAATGTTATGGTAATTACAAATTCGACTCCAAGATTCTCACTAAATTACAAAATTTCAGTATAGGCCTACCTCACACCCAAAAAGTGGTTTTCGATTTCTCATCTCCCTATCCGCCTGTGTACAGCGATTTCGCTCAAATTGTTGAATGGATTTTGTTCGTATTCAGTAGACCTATACTACTCGTATATACGATAAGTTTGTCCGGAACGATGTAAGCTTACAATAAAATTTCTTCCTTCCTTCATTCTCTTCTTCTTTCCTGTGTTCCTCCCTTTCTTTCTCCCTTTCTTCTTTCTTTTCTTTCTTCCTCCCTTCATTTTCCCTCCTTTCTTTCTTCCTCATATCTTCTTTCCTTCCTTCCTTACTTTCTGTCTTCTTAATTTTCTTTCTTCCTTCCTTTCTTCCTTCCTTCATTCTTTTGTTCTTTCCTTTGTTACTCCCTTCCTTTCTCCCTTTCTTTCTTTCTTTCTTCTTTCCTTCCTTTCCTTCCCTCCTTCCTTTCTGCTTTCCTTCTTTTTTCTTTCTTCCCTCCTTCCTTCTTTTCTTTCTCACTTCCTTCCTTCCTTTCTTCTTTTTCTCATTTCCTTATTTCTTTCTTAGTTTCTTTATTTCTTCCTGCCTTTGCTTCTCCTTTTTCCTTACATTCTTTCTTTTGTCTTTCTTTCTTTCTTCCTTCCTTTCTTCCTTTCTTCTTTCCGTCCTTTCTTTTTCTATTTCTTCCTTCCTGTCTTCCTTTCTTCCTTCCTTTTTATTTTTCTCTTCATTTCTTTCTTTCTTTCTTGCTTTAGTTTTTGTTTCTTCCTTCATTTCTTCCTTTCTTTTTTATTTTTCTCTTCATTTCTTTCTTTCTTTCTTGCTTTAGTTTTTGTTTCGTCCTTCCTTTCTTCCTTTCTTTCTTTCCTCCTTTCCTTATTTCTTTCTTACTTCCTTTCTTTGTTTTCTTTCTTTCTTTCTTTGCTTCTCACTTCCTTCCTTTCTTCCTTTCGTTTTTCTTTCTTTCTTCCTTCCTTTGTTTCTCTCTTTATTCCTTTATTTCTTCCTTCCTTTGTTCTTTCTTCCTTCTTTTCTTTCTTCCTTCCTTGTTTCTTCTTTTCTTCTTTTCTTTTTTCTTTCTTCCTTTCTTTATTTCCTTTTCTCTTCATTTCTTTCTTTCTTTTCTTCTTCCTTTCTTCCTTGCTTCCATTTTTCTTTCTTCCTCCTTTCTTTCTTTCTTTCTTTCTTTCTTTCTTTCTTTCTTTCTTTCTTCCATTCTTCCTTTCTTTCTTTCTTTCTTCTTTTTTATGTGTAGCAAACTGTCAAATGAAACTAGACACAGAGTATCGTTTGATAAAACGTGCTGTAAGATTTTACTTATTAAATAAACATAGGCTATTTATTTTTAATTTTAGTTGTAAATTTTTCAAAGTCCGTACCGTTAAGTAAGTAGAAGGGTGAGATTCTTACCCCTGTATTTTTACGGTATCATTTGGTGCTTGGGAACCACCCTCAGAAGTTTCACCCGTTTATTTTTTATTTTTTAATTTAACCGCATAGAATATTTATAAAAATTAAGCTAACTACAGTAAAATAAATTAGTTCTATTAAAATAATATCTCCTATAACAAGAGAAATTCATTGTTAGCGTGGCGATTCTTTTTAACTGCTTCATTATCTATTGCAAGCGTGATGGATTCATTATTCATTTTTTTACATTGCTAGACTTAAGTTACTGCAGGGTCTGTAGTAAAGTATCTCATGGCTAATGTTTCAAGTGTAAAAAGTTTATTTATTTATTTATTTATTTATTTATTCATTCATTCATGAATTTATTTATTCATTACCTCATTGATTGATTGATTGATTGATTCATTCATTCATTCATTCATTCATTCATTCATGAATTTATTTATTCATTACCTTATTTATTTATTTATTTATTTATTCATTCATTCATTCATTCATTCAAGAATTTATTTATTCATTACCTTATTTATTTATTCCTTCATTGATTGATTGATTGATTTTTTATTTATTTATTTATTTATTTATTTCTACTGGCAAAGTTAAGGCCATAAGGCCTTTTTTTCCACTCCACTTATATAAGGACACATAGCAAATAATGTACTTGGTGTCAGCACAAAACAGAGTTCCATCGATTCCGATGTGCCTTGCTGGATGAGGCGCACGGACTTCACAGTCCGGTGGACCTTGTCCGTCCTAATTGCATGGTCCGCGTTACGTAAGGGCGGGGACCACCGCCCTAGCGATCCGGTCCCTTATCGCGCCCATCTCACGATCGTGTTCCGCTCCCGATGATTGCTGATCACAAGTGTGGGGTTACACGCTGCACCTCTTCTGCGTGGCTGGACGGTCGCCATGGAGACCATACTCCACTGTCGAATTGTCCAAAGTAGCGGGCAGTTCGTCTCGATCTCTGGCACAGGCCGAAGAAATTCGTTCCTTCCTTTGGAGAGGCGACAACTCTTTGAAAATGGAGCCGAGTTTACGCGTGTTCGAACTAGGCACAGGTAGCTTATGGCTTTTAGATCCTGGGAATCCTGTTTCGTGTATGGTGGACAAAGCGATTCTGGGGCAGATTATCTCTAGCAGTCTGAGTTTTACTTCTTGTTCACCCCTCACTATTCTACCTAACATCGTCATGTTGTGTCTGCATTTGGAAAGGAACTTTATGTTAAGAGAAAACAGGACAGAATTTTTGGCCAACATGATAAAAATAAATATTTTCTTTTTATTACATAAATAATTATCCTTTGAAGAGGTGGAAAAATTCAAATACCTGGGAGAAACAGGAATAAATATAAATGATACTCTGGAGGAAATTAAACACAGAATAAATATGGGAAATGCCTGTTATTATTCGGTTGAGAAGCTTTTATCATCCAGTCTGCTGTCAAAAAACCTGAAAGTTAGGATTTATAAAACAGTTATATTACCGGTTGTTCTTTATGGTTGTGAAACTTAGACCCTCGCTAGGAACGTAGGTTAAGGGTGTTTGAGAATAAGGTGCTTAGGAAAATATTTGGGGTAAGAGGGATGAAGTTACAGGAGAATGGAGAAAGTTACACAACGCAGAACTCCACGCATTGCATTCTTCACCTGACATAATTAGGAACATTAAATCCAGACGTTTGAGATGGGCTGGGCAGGGCATGTAGCACGTATGGGCGAATCCAGAAATGCATGTAGAATGTTAGTTGGGAGGCCGGAGGGAATAAGACCTTTGAGGAGGCCGAGACGTAGATGGGAAGATAATATTAAAATGGATTTGAGGGAGGTGGGGTATGATGATAGAGACTGGATTGGTCTTGCTCAGGATAGGGACCAATGGCGGGCTTATGTGAGGGCGGCAATGAACCTCCGGGTTCCTTAAAAGCCAGTAAGTAAGTAAGTACATAAATAATTACCTTATACATTTATTTAACATTCTGTCCTATATTTAGTTCCCACCTAGTACTTTTAAAAGTCTGGCGACCATTTTTAAAATTCTACGCGCTCTTTTAAACCTATCACACCCACTAAAAATGAAGTTTCCTCAAAACTACGTTTTTGGTCAGTAATAAAGTTCCTAGCGCCTTCCATTTACTCCGATTTACTCGTACATGAAACTTTGCAGGATTACTCAACATCGTCCAATACACAAAGCTGTGCATGGAATCAGCTCTTCGCTGAAAACTACTTATGATATGAATTTTTTACTTTTAAAAATTACACAAAATTATGAAGCAAGAATTATGATTTGTAAGAAATTTTTTTTATTTCATGAACCGGTTCTCAAATTTGAAAATCCATGATCAGTTTTCTTTATCATGAAATGTAAATCTTTCACAGAAAATCTTGAAAATCAGAAACAGTTCTGAAGCATCACATTGATATTTATATTATTTTTAGTCTTCTGGGTAGAATACTTTCTGAGGAAAATGTACCAATGTCACAAAAAATAAGAAAGTCCAGAAAAATTGTGTCAAAGTTGCAATGCTGCAATGTTAGATTCCTCAATTTTGGGTTCACTTTTCTCGGAAGTGATAAAAAATACAAATGTAGAAAAAATAGGGCATATGTAACATACTTTTGCGCGAGATCGTGCGGTATTTGCTTGCTTTCCGCACAAAACCAATACGCGGTAAGTGTGAAATACCACATTCAGTATTCCCAACGTACCACACATAACAATTTCCCTATTCTTACCGCTTAAGCGGCATATTCATTTTACTGCTTTAGGCTTTTAACATATTTTTTTAAAGACGTTCAATATAGTAATAATTATAAATTGAAACTTACCACTGCAATTTCACCTAAATTGCACTGTTAATTGCTGTTCTTAAATATTTGCAAAAATTAAGTAACTCTACAACACCACAAAAGTTACTGCATTTGTAATGCAAGTAACATTAAGGAAGCCGTGAAAAAATCAACAAGATTCCAGACTCAACATAGACTGGGGGAAAAAAATACAGACGTATATCATGGCCTGCTGCAGTATAGTAAACACAGAAAACATTTTATAGGAACAATGTTGAAGACAGATATATTTGTTTTCCAAAGTTCCCGTCATTGAACAGAAACCAAGATGGAGATTTCGTTGCAACTAATTAGAAATTCCTCTTGCAGGTATGTAATAAACGATCTTCGCACAAAATAATGTACGATACACGAGCGGTATGTTTGTTTTCATGTTCTCGGAAATTAAAAAGCTCAACTACGTTTCGCTTTTTCAATCTTTTCCTCGAACATGGAAACGTCAACATACCGCTCTTGTAACGCATATTACTATTATGTAGCCTATACAACTATTTAAAAAGATTTAAATTTCCACTGAACTGTTCGTAAGAAAAATGTTTAATTCATAACATTTTTTGCATTAAGAATTACTACAATATTTTTGTTGAAGATGGGGCTAAAAGCTGAAAATTAGAAGAAATAAAATTATGTTATCATTTTATACTTATTAAACTACCGAAATACGATAAAAATCAAAATTTAATTTTTTTGTCAAAATTCGGTGTACAGACTCACCTTAAGAGAGCAGTGTATTATGGAAAAAATGATTAAAAGAATTTTAATTTTGTCCTTTAAATGTGCAGAAATTTAATCAGAAGAAATGTAACTTTTAGTTCTGAAAGGAATTTTACAATATAACCATAACCACTTTTATTAAATACACTATCTACCAAAAAGTAATTGGGCACTGATTTTTGCCCCTTTAGAACCTCGTGGTACCACCTCTTGTTGCTATAACAGCAGCCATCCTGTCAGGCATGTTCTCCACTAGTTTGTGTAGGATATCCACTGGAATGCATCGCCATTCCTCTTGCAATATGGCACTCAGTTGGACAATGGAAGTTGGCCGCATTTCCCGAAACCTCAATCGCCGGTCCAATTCGTCTCAAAGGTGCTCAATGGTATTGAGATCAAGACTCTGTGCAGGCCAGTCCAACAGGTGAACATTATTGTCTGCATACCATTGCATAGTAGCCACCGAAACATAATAATAATAATTTATTTATTTAATCTGGCAGAGCTAAGGCCAGTAGGCCTTCTCTTCCGCCCAGCCAGACTCTAGTTCTAATTAAATACATTTGCTTACATAGTTATTACATTAATATCTAGATCATAAAACAACATGAAAGTAAATGATGAAAATTGGATAACTAATGTTAGTGTGACAATAATAAACACTGGTAAGAAATAGTTATAATAATAATGATAATAATAATAATAATAATAATAATAATAATGGTAATTATAATAGTAATAATAATAATAATAATAATATTAATAATAATAATAATGAGATAATTTATATATTTATCTGTGATATATATAACCATTAAACACTGAGAAACCTGAAACAGCTATTATTGTTGACAATAATTGTTAGAAAAATATCTCGTTAACCTATTCTTAAATTGATTTGATGTCTGACAGTCCCTGACATTACTCGGTAGGGAATTCCAAAGTCGAGGAACAGCCACAGTGAAAGAAGATGAATATGAGGATGTTCGGTGGGAGGGAATGGATAATATTGAGGAGTGTTGTGATCGTGTGTCTAGGTTATGATGGGTGGATAAATTTTGAAAACGAGACGCAAGATAGACAGGAGTGGAGAAATGTAATATGTGAAAGAGAAGGGAAAGACAGTGGATTTTCCTACGATCTTCTAGACGGAGCCAGGACAACATTTCGAGGGATGGTGTTACGTGATCAGCCCGGCGAATATTGCAGACGAAACGGACGCACATATTATGAACACGTTGTAGTCTCTGCGCCGAAGTAACGCTTAGGTCAGTAAGCAGAATATCACAGTAATCGAAGTGGGGCATCACGAGTGTTTCCACTAACATTTTTTCATGGAAAGGGGTAGAAAATTCTTCAATCGTCTAAACGAGTGGATTAATGAAAATACCTTTTTGCAGGTTTCTGCAACTTGAATGTTCCAATTTAAACTTTTATCCATATAAATACCTAGATTCTTTACTGATTCACTGAACGGAATTTCGGTGCCGTGTATTTTAATCGGGGACAAATTTGGTATGGTAATAGTGCTTAACAAACGTGAATGGCCCACAATGATTGACTGTGATTTTTCTGGATTTAGTTTAAGTCGGAATTTCCGTATCCATGTGCAGATTGAGTTCAGGTCGTCATTAATTTTAGTTATTGCATCATTTATTTCGTCAGTGTGGAATTTTATGTATATTTGAAGGTCGTCTGCATAGAGATGGTGTCGGCAGTACTTTAGAGATTCTGATATGTCGTTGATATAAATTGTAAATAGTAAAGGGCCAAGAACTGATCCCTGTGGGATCCCTGACCTTACGGCCTGCCAAGGGGAAGAACGATTTCCAGCTATCACACTTTGTTGGCGGCCATTAAGGTAAGAGTCAAACCACAGGACAACGTGCTCTTCTAGGTGTAGTCTTCTGAGTTTACATATTAATAAGTTAATGTCTACAGAATCGAAGGCTTTGCTGAAGTCAAGTAAAGTCATTATTGTCAATTTACGTTCGTCCCGGGCCTCGCGTAGGTCTTCCGTGATTTTAAGTAATGCTGTACTTGTGTTATGTCCGGATGGCATCTAGCACGTAAAATCCTGGGTGGCCAATTACTTTTTGGTAGATAGTGTATTTCCTTACCGGCGTTCGAACTGGGTACTCTTGTACAGCAACGTGAATTACTACAGAGCTTCAGCAGAGGACGGGTAAAATTGATGGTTTCTTATGAAGATTCTCAGGTAGCAAAGTGGTGATAATTAAAAGAGGTAATTAATTAACACGGATTGGACCGAAGGACGTTTGATGGAGACAAAAAAGAGGTTAAACACACAGAAGCTAAGATTACATTAGTTTTAAACATATTAGCAAAATTGCCCGGACTTCATACCAAGGCCGCTATGTTGGCCTAAGTCACCAGGGCCTAATGGATCTTAATATCGCGTGATCCGGCCGACAGCCAGAAGCACGGCCCACCCAGGAGGACATCATCAGTAGTGCTACCAGATACGACTCACTCATTTCTAGACCAACTTTTTAATTAAGCAGATCGCTACACATTTTTTTACTACCGAATTACGCGCTAACCTTATTTGAATATAACAACTTCTCTGAACGGTCGTTTGTCATTTGACTTTCTTGGAAGCTTCTGTATTTAAAAATCCCTCAAGGTCTCTATTTTTAATAACCCTGTTCTTCAGACACAACCTCGAATTAAAGCTTTCCATCTGAAACCTGAATGCTAGACGCTCGGGATTGCCAACCGTTCCAGACTTCATGACTTTGTAGATCTCCGATCCAACGGACGAACACAGAAACAGTAACAGGTCCTTTTCCTAAAATTGTAGATTGTGTGTTGTTTACAGCGGAAGCCAAAAATATAGTCTGATTTTTTTGGAAAGATACAAAATAAAATAGCTGTAAATATTCTATCAAGAATGATAGATAGAAAAGGTAATTTAATTTCAAAATCACGTTAAAACACGGAAGTTTGTGTCATTGCTTTACGAACAAAAGAAGTCAGATTTTAAGTTAGCAACGACTAAATAAACAAAACACTGTATACTACAAGTCAACTCGCAAAATGTGTGTTACGGTTTGCAAAATTTTAAAGTGTAACATCTGTTCAATGTCGTTTTAACCATGAATATGATGTTCTGGAACTCCGAATTACAAATCATAAGATCATGGTCACCTCTGATTGAGGTTCTGGCAGATATGTACATCTGTTAGACAGTACATCTCACTTGACGGTATGTGTCAGAGGAAGAACAATTGTTTGTATACATCTGAAGACTGATTAGTGAAATGTGTTACCAGTTAGCGATGTATCCAATGGAGGGAAAATGAACTGGCTATCCTACTTTATTTTTCCTGGCTTAGTTGCCTCATTCGTGATACCTTACTGGTGCCACGAGGTTCCAACCAGCTTCGGACTGTGACTAAGCAAACAAAAAAACAAGGTTATGGTATCGCATAACTGAAGAAAGGAGATCTGTGAACATGACGTAAAATGGTGGCCATAGGCGTGTTCTCGAAACCGAAGCTGCTGTTAGCGCTGGTATGAGAGCAAGACTCAAGAAGAGTTTCATTTAATTTACTTTATTCCATAGATCTTATGTTAGCATTGACGCATTGACGCTTTAAGATGTGAAACAAGTCAAAATTTTACAAGATTACAATTTTTTTGGCGAGATGAAGTGACGTAAGGTCGAGGATTCGACATAGATTATCAGCTGGAATTTGCCTTACAGTTGGAAAAACCTCGGAAAAAATCCAACCAGGTTATCAGACCAAACGAAGTTCCAACCCAAGCCCGAGCGCAGCTACGAATCATCATGCTGGCGAATCTGCCGACTGAGCTACGTTGGTGGCTCTACAAAAAAAAAATATACAGTACATAGCAATCAGATTATTAAATTTACAAACCTAAACAACACTGGAGAAGAAAGTACCTACTGAAGGATGCACTGGAAGGAATGGTGAACGGGAGAAGAGTTCGGGGCAAAGGAAGATTTTTTTAAATTATATTTTAATATGTTATTTTAAGACCCTTTATCAACAGCTTAGGTTATTTAGCGTCTGAATGAGATGAAGGTGATAATGCGGTGAAATGTGTCCGGGGTCCAACACCGAAAGTTACCCATCATTTGCTCATATTGGGTTGAGGGAAAACCCCGGAAAAAACCTCAACCAGGTAACTTGCCCCGACCGGGAATCGAACCCGGGCAACCTGGTTTCGCGGTTAGACGCGCTAACCATTATTCCACAGGTATGGACGCAAAAGAAGATGTCAGATGACAGACGACATTAAGCTATGTGGATCATATGCGGAGAATAAGAGGAAGGCAGAAAATAGGAAAATTGGAGTTTGCTGGGTTTGCAGTGAAAGACACCCTTGGGCAGAATACTTTATGTATGTATGTATATATGTATGTATGTATGTATGTAACAGGATTGAGAAAAACACTATGAATTAAAATACATTTAAATAAGCAACACATGAAGTAGTATTACATATAATTATAATTTAAGAATTATTTTACTGAATAAAAACATTGATCAGTCAAAATTTTGCATAAGGTAAAGTTTGTATCTGCAATGGTAATTTAATAAAGCACACAATGCAGGCGATTTTCATATTTTTTAAGTTTACGATTTTTTATTGTAACCAGATGTGCATTTCGCGTGCTATAATTATGATAATCTAAATTCTTATTGCATTTATTCTCATTCTGTTTAAAGAAATTTAATTCGGCATTAGTAAATATAAATGGATGGAAATGTTAAAATTTTATATTGTTTAAAATAAGGTTTGCATGAGTCAATATTCTTTAATTTAAAAATGAATCGTATAATTCTTTTTTGTGCAATAAATATCCTATTGGCATTGGTAGAGTTACCCCATGTATTGTATTGTAACTTGTGTAACCAGGCACATTGACGTCACCTTCCCTTGCTATTCTTATAAGTGCGCCGAAATTGCGTAGAAAAGCCTAGATCATAATATACCCAGGTTGCTCGGGGTTATAGGCTTTGATGGTAACTTTTGTCAGGTTTACTATGCTGCCATCTACTTGTTACACGTCATAACTCCCATTTGAATTGCATTAGCGACTGTACTGCCATCTCGTGTTCGTTTACGGGGGACGGGTGGCGATCCTGGCGGTCGTTCTCTTCAAAGTGCAACCGATTTTAACATAAGAATGAGCAATCTATATGTGATCTGGGAGAAAATGAATCGTGCAACGCGTTCTCTCTCAGTAATATCTCGGCATCGAGGGCAGCTACAGAACTGTTCAACCAGTTGTTTTCTAAATATTTAAGTACATGTTAAACATTGCCATAACGGCATAAACACGGCTGTAATGGTTAGTTTAAGTGGTTTATATCTGACGATCTCTAGTCACTCGGCTTCTTTTCCTGATATCTTGGCTTCGCTTGAACCACGACTGGACAGAAACCAAACAGACAAATAAGGTACAATAATTGCATTAGATCTGTAATGCATTACGTTATTTAACATGCGGCACACGTGCCTTTCAGATGATCGAGGTTTAAAATGATGAGAGTTTTCAGAATCTCATCATAAAAATTAGGCAGAATGCTACTCTCGCTCTATCACATGTTTGCTATAAACGGAACAATCATCAGAGGTAATTCCACATGGCAGCTAATTGCATGATCGTTAAAGTCTCATTATTGCGGTCCGGCCCGCACGGAGGAGACAACCTTGTGCTGTGATATACTCCACATATTAATTAATAGCAGCCATTAACATGAGGCAGATTGCTCTGTACTCTAGTTTAGCCAATTCGTTGCAGTAATATAATCATTGTTGATCCTTCACATCTTGTAAATTATAACTTACCTTACTCTCTGCAAACGAAGGGTTGTACAAATTGCTAAGGATTCTAGCTGTATAAAACATCGATTAGAAATCTGCAATGAAATTAATAATTTTACGTATTCCCAGGAGCTATGTAAAAGAGATAGATTATAATTTAAATTTGTGCCTGTTTGTATCGTTGGTTGTTGTTGCATATTCCAGTAGTTGACAAAAATTCTGCTCAAGTTGAGAGAATTCTGCTGGCCACACGAGTCTGAACCCACCGCGCACATTTTTAAATGGAAGAATATCGAGTCAAAACTACCGTACTTACTTACTTACTTACTTACAAAATGGCTTTTAAGGAACCCGGAGGTTCATTGCCGCCCTCACATAAGCACGCCATCAGTCCCTATCCTGTGCAAGATTAATCCACTCTCTATCATCATATACCACCTCTCTCAAATCCATTTTAATATTATCCTCCCATCTACGTCTCGGCCTCTCCAAAGGTATTTTTTTTCCTCTGGTCTCCCAACTAACATTCTATATGCATTTCTGGATTCGCCTATACCTGCTACATGCCCTGCCCATCTCAAACGTCTGGATTTAATGTTCCTAATTATGTCAGGTGAAGAATACAATGCGTGCAGTTTTGCGTTGTGTAACTTTCTCCATTCTCTTGTAACTTCATCCCTCTTAGCCCCAATATTTTCCTAAGAACCTTATTCTCAAACACCCTTAATCTCTGTTCCTCTCTCAAAGTGAGAGTCCAAGTTTCACAACCTTACTTCCAACTACCGTACTTCCCATATCAATTGTTATTATACAGGTTAGTTAAAGCATTAGCAGCATTTCTTTGTCCAAAATCTACACCCTTGTATCCTTTCTCCAACCTTCTGTCTTCCCATTCTCGTTCTTGTAACCCTTTTTCGCACTCTGCTTTCTTATCTCTTCTTTCATATGCAATCTATTCTATAGTCCCTATTCTTTTTATAGTACTCCCTTTGGCAACCTTTCATCCACCATCTGTTTCACGTGTCCGTACACCAATTCAGTTGCCTGTATTGTACATAATCCAAAATTGAATTCTCCTCTTACTCTTTCATATCTAGATTGTCTGACTAAACGTCTCAAAAACTCCATTTCCAATAATTTTGACAGCAAATTTTGATTCAAATTCTTTTTTTTCTTTTTAAGGGAAGTTATGTTACAAACTCTGTTTCACCTGAACGTGGCACTGCATATTTACAGAGTTTGATATACTAAAAAAAAAGAAACAATACAAAACGAATTTCTTGAAATTGATTTTGGCGAAAGAAATGTGGGAATTAACAAACTTAAACAACCGTTACAATATTATTACAGATTTTAAGTTATTATTATTATTATTATTATTATTATTATTATTATTATTATTAGTATTATTATTATTATTATTATTAATAGTATTATTATTAATATTATTATTATTAGTATTATTATTAATATTATTATTATTATTATTAGTATTATTATTAGTATTATTATTATTATGATTATTATTAGTATTATTATTATTAGTATTATTATTATCAATATTATTATTATTATTATTATTATTATTATTATTAGTATTATTATTAGTAATATTATTAGTATTATTATTAGTAGTAATAATATTAGTATTATTATTATTATTAGTATATTATTAGTATTATTATTATTAGTATTATTATTATTATTATTATTATTATTACTACCCGTACCCGTGCGCTCCGCTGCACCCGTTAGAAATAAATATAAAGTAATTATATAATTAAAATAGGACGTTTGATCCAGGGAACATTCGTGTTTGATAGAAGGATAAATCGTTTAATATGTTACTTAATTTAAATTGCATCCAAATAATTAAAATGCGATCATTTTGGTCCAGAGACCACTCATTTGCTGCAATGACAGTTCCTTTAACATGTTTCTTAATTATATTATATTATATTATATCGTATTATATTATATTATATTATATTATATTATATTATATTATATTATATTATATTATATTATATTATATTATATTATATTATATTATATCAGAAGTTACTGTAATAACATTATAGCATTATGTCCATCTAGAGAAACTACACTTTCCAATTGTGAAATAATAATTAATTATACAAATCGGTTAATTTAGCTTCCGATATTACTTCATACAAACACAGAAACATTCTCTGTAGGCTATCTTTCATAGCTTTCGATCGTTGCTGTCCAAGGCCCCTTATAGACGAAGTCATTTGTTTTTTATTTCATTACACGGCCTTAGATGGCAGTTATTTTAATTTTAAAACTCATTTATCTCATTAAATATCAGTCCTATCAAACTTTTTGAAGGAATAAAACTTATCGGAAATTATTTTTAAAGAAACGTTTGTTATGTAACATTTTTCACAGAAATCAATAATAAGCGAGATATTTCGATTTATTTAATTCAGGCCCCCTTATAACCCCCTTTTACATAATGTATTTTGAATGCCATATAGCCTAAAATCTAAGTTACAACGAACTTAATTTATGTTCCAATTTTCATCGAAATCCGTTCAGCCATTATCGTGTGAAAAGGTAACAAACATACAGACAGACAGACAGACATACAAACAAAAATTTCAAAAAAGCGATTTTCGGTTTCAGGGTGGTTAATTATATACGTTAGGACCAATTATTTTTGGAAAATCGAAAATTACCAGAAAAATTTCGGCTACAGATTTGTTATTAGTATAGATTATTATTATTATTATTATTATTATTATTATTATTATTATTATTATTATTATTATTATTATTATTATTATTATTATTTAATCCTGGAGCTTACTGAAGATGTTCTGGAGGAAGCTATTCTCTGTGCAATATTTGAAGTTTTTACACATACAGAGTGGAAGTAAAGTAACCCAGCAGATTTTCAGAGCGAATAGCTCTTGTTGTATGTAACAAAAACGTGTTATTACCATATTGGTGGAAAGTTCATAGTTTTCTCAGAAAAAAAAAATTTTTTTTTTTTACAAATGTTTAACACCTCCTTATTCGGTAACTATTGCGTGTAGAAGCGTGATTTTTGTCCATATGGAAGGAAAATCTAATAAAGAAGAATTTTATTTATCCCTCTGGCATATTTCAACAACGTGGACTGTTTTCATGTAAATTTAATTCATAAACCATTAATTTCAAGCCACTGAACGATGCGAGTATGTTGCAATGTCGTAGCGAGAAGGGAGAGGCTCGCGTACAGAGGCAGATCTGAGTTCGTTGACCTCTTACATTTTTATTACAAGAAGACAGACGACTGTCTTGCCGGACTGCTGAAACTTCCAACTTAATTTTCTAATTAACGGTGTATTTAATCACGAAACGTTATATGGGTATTCTATTCATTTAAGTGTACCTATCGTCCTTTTAAATCTGTAGGGTTATTTCACTTCCTCCCCGTATACAGTGACAGTGTGTAGCTACATTTTTGTATTTTTTATTTATTTTATTGGGTTATTTTACGACGCTGTATCAACATATAGGTTATTTAGCGTCTGAATGATATGAAGGTGATAATGCCGGTGAAATGAGTCCGGGGTCCAGCACCGAAAGTTACCCAGCATTTGCTCGTGTTGGGTTGAGGGAAAAGCCCGGAAAAAACCTCAACCAGGTAACTTGCCCCGATCGGGATTCGAAGCCGGGCCACCTGGTTTCGCAGCCAGACGCGCTGACCGTTACTCCACAGGTGTGGACTTTTTGTATTTGTATATGTGTTATGCAGAACTGTGTCTTAGTTGAAAGAAACGTTTGGACATGAGAGCGTTAAGTGTTCCTTTGTAAGTAAGAGAATAGCAAAATCAAAGGCCTGAGACATTGCGACATATCATATATTATATATGTTGCTGAATTTGTTTCATTCTGATATGAAATTTACTTTCTCATTAAATAATTCTGAGTCCTCAGCCATCTGTTGGGAATATGTCCAGAATTTTGGAAAAACGTTTACATTTCAGCATGGGAATATTATAATTCAAGATCTGAAGTGCCGTTTATTCTGTTGGGTTTATTGTCCCAGCAAATAGCTGTACGTTTTATTATCTACAGTATATTTAGCATATAGAAATTAAGACTTAAGGAGGACAATTTTTTCATTTTTCTAATCATCTGTGGGAGCTAGCCAGGCATCACGGGTGGAACAGAGTGGGCGAAATGTTTCAGATATTGAATCTCAACAGTCGCCTGGAAAGCCATTACTCATCTTCAGAAGAAATGCGATAACGTCTTTCCTGTTGCGAAGATTACACGGAACTTGCCACCCCTGAACAGAATGTATAGTGATGTTAGTTTTATTAGCTTGTCTAATAATAAGTACTTGAGCTATAAATTTATTCAGTAGTAAGGAAATATTTGTTGGGTAAAGCAATAAAGATATCTATTTAAAAGGATCCAAAAGCGCCCGGAGCGATTAACCTGGTTCTTGAGTTGGCCCAGTTTTATAAAATTAAGGTAAACATTGTAGTTTAAGTATACGAATCAAGAACTTCTTTAGTTTGTAATGTCTTCATCCCGTTCATATTTAGGCCACACATCGAGAAGCGCTCGTTAATGGGAGGGATTCCGCCAGCGAGACCATTCAAGACAGTTCAGTGACGTCATAGTTCCGTTTTTACAACGTCTGATTAAAGGACAATACCGAAGCATTTGCCAAGGAATAAACTTCAGTTTCTTAACGACTGAAGTGAGATACATACATACATACATACATACATACATGGATGGATGGATGAGAAGGATGGATGGACGGACGGACAGACGGACAGACGGACAGACGGACAGACGGACAGACGGACAGACGGACAGACGGACAGACGGACAGACGGACAGACGGACAGACGGACAGACGGACAGGTAGGTAGACAGACAGACAAACAGACAGACAGACAGATAGATAGATAGATAGATAGATAGATAGATAGATAGATAGATAGATAGATAGATAGATAGATAGATAGATAGATAGATAGATAGATAGATAGATAGATAGATAGATAGATAGATAGATAAATTTAATGTCATTCAGAGATTTACAACCATAGACAACGTCAGAGAGAAATATATAATACATGGCTACTACAATATGAAAAAATGTAAGAATAAAAAAAAATAAATATACAATCACCAGATAATCACAAAAACAGGTTAAAAGTATTAAAAGAAATAGTATAAAATCAGGTTAAAATGTACAGATTTGTCAATTACATGAGATTAAAACAAATAGTATCTAAAAGGTAATATTGCTAAAATCATTGACACTGTGGATTGGATTTGCCATCAATGTTCTTCTCACCATCCTTCTGAAAGTGCATACATTCATACATACATACATACATACATACATACATACATACATACATACATACATACATACATACATACATACATACATACATACATACATACATACGTTGACCTGGTTGGCGAGTTGGTATACGTAAGTGTGCTTAAATGCGACAGGCTCATGTCAGTAGATTTACTGGCATGTAAAAGAACTCCTGCGGGACAAAATTCCGGCACATCCGGCGACGCTGATATAACCTCTGCAGTTGCGAGCGTCGTTAAGTAAAACATGACATTTAACATTTACGTACATACATACATACATGCATACATGCATACATGCATACATGCATGCATACATACATACATACATACATACATACATACATACATACATACATACATACATACATACATCCCAAAATTAATTGATCTAAATACATCCATTTTGGAGTTATTAATTTTTTTCTACAAAAAAAATTAATTTTTCAGCAAGTTTGCATAACAGAAAAATTGTTATATAATTCACAGTTTGAAAGATTTGGTTTGCAGTAAGAAACTTCATTTTTTACAGGCATTTGGTCCCTTTATAATCATCAGGGAATTTCACATAAGTACTAGGACAGAAGTGAAACATCTCTTTCGAAGGGGTGTCAAACTTCTGGAAGAACCTGTATCCCTTAACAGTTTGTCCCACGTCCTTCCACTGCCATAATCACGTAGGATTTGTCGGAGATCGAATCCCGTTCTTTCAATGATTAGGAGCCACCAATAAAAATCGCTACACTCAGCCACTTTAAAGGACGTCTGCGGATATTCCTTACTGCTGGATTTAAGAACTGACCAGTCGGACGAGAGCTTTGAATAATTGAACGGGGAAAGCAACTCACAAACCCACTTCCGCGAGGCACCGAATGTAAGTTACAGCGACCATACAGCGCATGCGCTAATTACGACTGATGAACGACTGTACTAGAATAACCGTGGGCGGGTAAACCGGAATTAAGTTGATGTCCAATTACATGCGCATTGTGGTTAAACTACGACACGAGCTGGGCTGTTAATCCGGTTGCTTACTCATAATCTGTTAGCTTAGGAAGAGAGTTAATTTTAACAAGTCTTCTGTCGTAGTCAACAGAGAGTAGTGCAGATTTACTTCAAATGCTCTACAACAACAGATACATAATATACAACATAATATAACAAATCATAAAGCTAAGTCTGTAGAAAACATAAAACATGACAAAATTTAAAGAAAGGAAATAAATAACAACAGTAAGATATCACTGAAGTTTTAAGGAGAAAGAAGAAAAAGTTTGAAACCATCAAATAAATAAACTAACCGAGAAAATTATATTTGATTGTAGCAAGTACAGCGAAACGCATCGGTATTGGCTAGTATGTTAATATAACTTACTAAAACTTCTTATTTATTAAAATCACTTTTTTCTATCGGTAGATGAGATAGAATTTATAAAACAGTTATATTACCGGTTGTTCTGTATGGTTGTGAAACTTGGACTCTCACTTCGACAGAGGAACAGAGATTAAGGGTGTTTGAGAATAAGGTTCTTAGGAAAATATTTGGGGCTAAGAGGGATGAAGTTACAGGAGAATGGAGAAAGTTACACAACACAGAGCTGCACGCATTGTATACTTCACCTGACATAATTAGGACCATAAAATCCAGACGTTTGATATGGGCAGGACATGTAGCACGTATGAACGAATCCAGAAATGCATATAGAGTGTTAGTTGGGAGGCCGGAGGGCAAAAGACCTTTGGGGAGGCCGAGACGTAGATGGGAAGATAATATTAAACTGGATTTGAGGGAGGTAGGATATGATGGTAGAGACTGGATTAATCTTGCTCAGGATAGGGACCAATGGCGGGCTTATGTGAGGACGGCAATGAACCTCCGGATTCCTTAAAAGCCAGTAAGTAAGTAAGTATAAACAAAGGCGGTCCAAATTCGTAAAAAGTGATTTTATCAACAGTAATCTCACTAGAGGTTTTGATTTATCTAGAGAAAATCAAAACTCGAATGGGATTTAATTGACTATTCCACGATTAGAAGAAAGTGTATAAAGATTAGAAGTAACGAAGTACTCCAATACAATAAAATATTAATTGGCTTACGAAAATACAAAACTGTCTTCAAATTTGTACTATCTCAACATTACAAATATTACGCTAGTAGATGGCAGTAGTGTGTTATGGTTAGCTGTTTTCTTGTTATCAGTTGTGCCAACTATGGAATCTTCATTGAAGTCTTTGAATGGTTATAGTCAAGAAGGCTTTGTTGATTCAGTTTCATTTTTATTAAAACATTTGCATTCCACTTCAATTATATCGTTTCCCAGTAATAAACGTCACTTGACAGATGATTTTCAGTAAATCTTAGTATTAAACAATCTCTGATATGTGACTATTCATAATATCATATAGCAGAAGCTATAACATAACCTAACTAATATAAACGAGTGTTAGAAAAGTTTTAATTAGGAACGATGAAATAAACAAGAAACGTTTTAATTAACGATGATGAAATAAAAAATAAACATGAATAATTTTAAAAGAAACTGTTATTGAAGGCACAATTTTCAAATTTGAATGTTTTAGTGGTTGGTGGCTCAGTTGATGTTATATTGGAAGTGTGCGTAAAAGAAGTGAACTCGTTGATGTACATGGTGTATCCCTCAACTTATTCAGGATTTCCGAATGGTGCTCTTCATTTATTTGTAAATAGGGTTTCAGGGAAGATGCATAGTTATGACCAGTGATCTTTATTAATTCTTGTTCTTGAATGCCAATGCGAGTCATATTTGAAACTGCTGTGCATTGACTGGAGTGGTTTGTAATTTTCTGTTTTTTGACGTCCAGACAAGTGCAGCTTGAAATGTTGGCAAACAAAGGAAGAAATGCTAGGGTAGTGATAAAAATAAACAAATGCTAGGGACGCGATAAAATTAAACAAATGCTAGGGACGCGATAAAATTGTGCGATAAGCAACCATGATTGGTTGAAATACGTCCTTTCGTACCGTTTTATTGGTCAAAAGTTGTGTGACGTAGTAAAAGTGTAATAGTCATAATAATAATGTTATTTTTTAAAATTATAATAAAACTAAGTGAAAGTTTTTAATTTCATCTTATTATGAATTTTCCGATAAGCTTATTACAATGTAATGAAGTTTTAAATGGACCGTCTGTGCTTATCTTATTATATAAAATAATTTTATTAATTAGTTACATTAACGTTTTCGGTACTGGTGTGTATCATCATCAGATGAATAAATGATACTGTATGTTAACCTAGCCAATGGATGCATGTGATATCGGCATAAATAATATGTATGCATAAATATGAAATGTTATACCCATGATCAGATCAATTATAGTAGTTACATAAAATGCAAATAAAACACTTATCTACAATTAATTAGATAAAATCAGACAATTGAAACAATTATTTGAAACAGTGTTCATTATTACTATGTTCAACGTTGTCTACAATACATTATGTTTTAAGTTAATATTTGATGTCGTGATAGTTCAAATGGGACAACCAGTTTTCAAGTTTCACTACATTAATTTGTTGCACTACAATATTAAATATGTATAAAGTTGAGCCTTGAATATACCCATTAAGAAAGACAATTTCTAGGCTCAACTTTGTACATATTTAATATTATAGTGCAACAAATTAACGTAGTGAAACTTGAAAACTGGTTGTCCCATTTGAACTATCAAGACATCAAATATTAACTTAAAACAAAATGTATTCTAGACAACGTTGAAAATAGCAATAATGAACACTGTTTCAAATAATTTTTTTTAATTGTCTGATTTTATCTAATTAATTGTATATAAATGTTTTATTTGCATTTTATGTAACTACTATAATTGATCTGATCATGGGTATAACATTTCATGTTAGGCCACCGGCGTAGCTCAGTCTGTTAAGGCGCTTGCCTGCCGATCGGAAGTTGCGTTCGGGCGCGGGTTCGATCCCCGCTTGGGCTGATTACCTGGTTGGGTTTTTTCCGAGGTTTTCCCCAACCGTAATGTGAATACAAGGTAATCTATGGCGATTCCTCGGCCTCATCTCGCCAAATATCATCTCGCTATCACCAATCTCATCGACGCTAAATAACCTAGTAGTTGATACAGCGTCGTTAAATAACCAACTAAAATAAAAAAAAATAAAAAAACATTTCATGTTTATGCATACATATTATTTATGCCGATATCACATGTATCCATTGGCAAGGTTAACATACAGTATCACTTATTCATCTGATGATAGTACACACCAGTACCGAAAACGTTAATGTAACTAATTAATAAAATCATTTTATATAATAAGATAAGCACAGACGGTCCATTTGAAACTTCATTACATTAAGTGAAAGCTGTAAAAATTTCCAATTCAGTAAATCCTCACTGAAATTTTAACTCGATATGAACACGATTTACGAAACGAAGCCTCGTTAGCATCTTCGCAGTGTTTTTTTTTTTCACTATGACAACGCAATTTTGTGGCTTTAAGTAGATTATAAACCGTAATTCGCTATTCAACGTCTCTCTATTTCTTTTGCGGTGGTTGACAGCAAACAGAGGAGCCCGGGCACCCCGAAACACTTGAGAATCAGCCGTGGCGCTCCTCGAGAGCTGCTTTGTGTCCTGAAGACGGTTGAGGACCCTTGCTGTCCAAACACCCGACACCTCAAGTGCTGCGAGTTACACCGTCCAGTGAATGAGGTGAAGTTGTTGCCTTCCACCGCGATTGGATTAATTTCCAAGCGCTCCCGTCAGTCCGTTTGATGTAATTTTGTGCCAAACATAATTTGGAAGCATTCTCCCAACTTTCAACTAAAATTATTGAAGTCACGGACATTAGTATTGAATAAGAGGAAATGTGATTAAATCCAATTCTTATGCCAAACAGCAGGTGAGGTTTTCTCTTCTGTGCTAAAGTTGTGAGTAAGGAAGAGTAACCGTCAAGGGGATGACACATAGGTTCTCATACAATAATGACCGTTTATAGCTTGTTTTATCATCATCATCATCATCATCATCATCATCATCATCATCATCACCATCATCAACGTATACAAATTATATTCTTCATGGCTTAGGCATAATGTTCCTCTTCCGGTTTCAGTGCTAACAGAAAAAATATCTCGCCATCTTTTAATTGGGCGTTCTATTCTCTTCTTTTAATTTGGTTTGTAACAGAGGACCTGAAATTGTAGACGATGTGGTTTCATTCTTTCTACATTTGCTTCCATCAATTTATATATAGTTGTGCAATCTCATTTAAACCATTTATTTTCAATTGATTTCTCAGTTAATTGCTGTATCTATTTATTTATCTATCTATTTACTTATTTACTTATTTATTTATTTACTTATTTATTTATTTACTTACTTATTTATTTACTTATTTATTTACTTACTTATTTATTTACTTATTTATTTACTTACTTATTTATTTACTTACTTACTTAGTTACTTACTTAGTTCCTTATTTGTTTATTTATTTATTTATTCATTTTTTATTTATTTATTTATTTATTTATGTATTCATTCATTTATTTATTTATTTATTTATTTATTTATTTATTTATTTATTTATTTATTTATTTATTTATTCATTCATTCATTCATTTATTTATTTATTCATTCATTCATTTATCCATTCATTTATTTATTTATTTATTCATTTCTTTACTTATTTATTTACTTACTTATTTACTTACTTACTTACTTACTTAGTTACTTACTTAGTTCCTTATTTATTTATTTATTCATTTTTATTTATTTATTTAATTATTTATTTATTTATGTATTCATTCATTCATTTATTTATTTATTCATTTATTTATTTATTCATTTATTCATTCATTCATTTATTTATTTATTTATTTATTTATTCATTTCTTTATTTATTCATTCATTCATTCATTCATCCATCCATCCATCCATCCATCCATCCATCCATCCATCCATCCATCCATCCATCCATCCATCCATCCATCCATCCATCCATCCATCTATCTATCTATCTATCTATCTATCTATCTATCTATCTATCTATCTATCTATCTATCTATCTATCTATCTATCTATCTATCTATCTATCTATCTATCTATCTATCTATCTATCTATCTATCTATCTATCTATCTATCTATCTATCTATCTATCTATCTATCTATCTATCTATCTATCTATCTATCTATCTATCTATCTATCTATCTATCTATCTATCTATCTATCTATCTATCTATCTATCTATTTATTTATTTAACCTGGTAGAGATAAGGCCATCAGGCCTTTTTTTCCCTCTGCCAGGGAATTACAACTACAATATTAAGAATACAATTACAATTATAATTTGTGGTTTGTGGTCCATTAAAATGTATTCTGCTATTTATCGAAGGAGACTCATTTCAGCAGCCTGTATTCTTGTTTCTTCTCCTTTAGTTAATACCAAAGTGTCGGAACCGTATATCAAAATCGGGATTGTTTGTTGCTTAGTCAACTGTCCGAAGACAGGTCTGAACCTCACAAGCGATACCAAGAAGTCACCACTTATAAGGCAACTAGGCCAGGAGATAATGGGGTAGGTTGGACAGTTCTTTCTCTCTCCATTGCATACATCGCCGACTAGCTACGTATTACACTAGTCAGACTTCAGATGCATACAAACAATTGTTCTTCCTCTGACACATATCGTCAAAATATCAGGATTGCCATTGTTTTATAAAATTTAGTGATTGTGTCTTTTCTTACTTTGACACTGAGAGTCCTCTTTATTGTAGGCCTACCAGCAATCTTTGAATCTGGCTAATTTATTCTCAACATCTGCAGGTTTCAAATATGAAATATTACAACCTAAATAACAAAATTGAGATATCTGTTCCAATATTTTATCTTGTATTATTATTAGGAATATTAAATCCAGACGTTTGAGATGGGCAAGGCATATAGCACGTACGAGTGAATTCAGAAATGCATGTGGAGTGTTAGTTGGGAGACCGAAGATAAAAGACCTTTGGAGAGGCCGAGACTTAGGTGGCAGGATAATATAAAAATGGATTTGAGGGCTGGATTAATCCTGTTTAGGATAGAGACCGATAGCGGGCTTATGTGAGGGCGGCAATGAACCTCCTGGTTCTCTAAAAGCCATAAGTATTATTATTTTTACCCTTAAAGCGCTCGTCACCTCTATATACTATTATTTTCGCTTTTGTGAGCGATATTTTCATCTTATGATTGTCTACAACATAATTTAAAACAAATAGATATCTCTGAAGTGTATTTTTTCTCTTGGCAATAATTACTGTATCGTCAGAAAATAAAATACAGTCAACTCTGGATATAGTGAACTCGATTATAGTGAACATTTGGCTATAGTGAACCTAAATCGTTGGTTCCGACCCGCATACATTAAATAGTAATATGCGTTACAAGAGCGGTATGTTGACGTTTTCATGTTCGAGGAAAAGTTTGAAAAAGCGAAACGTAGTTGAGCTTTTATAATTTCCGAGAATTGAAAGAAAACATACGCTCGTGTGTCGTACATTATTTTGTGCGAAGATTGTTTATTACATTCCTGAAAGAGGAATTTCTAATTAGTTGCAATGAAATCTCCATCTTGCTTTCTGTTCAATGACGGCAATTTTGGAAAACAAAAATATCTATCTTCAACATTGTTGCTTTAAAATGTTTTCTGTGTTTACTATACTCCAGCAGGCCGTGATATACGTCTGCCTTTTTTTTCCCCAGTCTATGATGAGTCTGGAATCTTACGATGTAAGAGTAATGGAACGGAGAAAAATTCTCTCCGGCGCCGGGATTTGAACCCGGGTTTTCAGCTCTACGTGCTGATGCTTTATCCACTAAGCCACACCGGATACCACCCCGGCGTCGGACAGAATCGTCTCAGATTAAGCTCCAACTCTTGGGTTCCCTCTAGTGGCCGCCCTCTGCACTACGTCATAGAGGTCTATGAACGTAGGACCGAAGTCCACACATGTGCTGAGGTGCACTCGTTATGAGTGACTAGTTGGCCGGGATCCGACGGAATAAGCGCCGTCTTAAACCACGAAGTGATTTACGCATATGCCACTTGAGGGAAACCAAGAGTTGGAGCTTAATCTGAGACGATTCTGTCCGACGCCGGGGTGGTATCCAGTGTGGCTTAGTGGATAAAGCATCAGCACGTAGAGTTGAAAACCCGGGTTCAAATCCCGGCGCCGGAGAGAATTTTTCTCCGTTCCATTACTCTTATATCGTATGATGACGCAGAATATCTGCATGGAAATATCATATGTACTTCGGTACATTAAAATAACATATCTGGAATCTTGTTGATTTTTTCACGGCTTCCTTAATGTTACTTGCATCACGAATGCAGTAACTTTAGTGGAGTTGTAGAGTTTACTTAATTTTTGCAAATATTTAAAAACGATAATTAACAGTGCAATTTAGGTGAAATTGCAGTGCTAAGTTTCCAATTTATAATTATTACTATATTGAACGTTTCAAAAATAATATGTTAAAAGCCTAAAACAGTAAAATCAATATGTCACTTAAGCGGTAAGAAGAGGGAAATTGTTATGTGTATTAGGTTGGGAATACTGAATGTGGAATTTTAGACTTTCCGTGGATTGGTTTTGTGCGAAAACCAAGCAAATACGCACGATCTCGCACAAAAGTACATTAATATTTTCGTTTATAGTGAACTCTAGCTTCGGTTATAGTGAACCTTAAAAATTGAAGTTACAAGAGTTGTATCCTGACAAATTCTTATTTGAAGTCAGACCTTCTTGTATAAAATTGAAAGAATGTGTTGAGAACAACATTTTAAGTTTCTTACTCCTTTAGTCAAAGGACAAAGGTACGATTAGTGATTCCTAGACAATGAGCTGCACTGTAAATCCAGGCAACGCGTGACGACCTTGCCTCACTCCACCGTCGAAGGGTTGCCATTCTGTTCTCAGGTACACTACTTTACTGTCATTTCTAATCCTCCACCGTCAAAGAGTTACCTTTTGTTCTCAGAAACATTTCCATCATGACGGATAGCATCGAAACAACGGAAAATGAAATTTCCTTCTTTCATTAAAAGGGGACGGACTTTATGTCCAGAGCGTAAATGAGGGTAAGATTCTGATAGCTTTCAAACTCCTTCAACCCCCTCCCAGTTTCCATTAAGTAACTCGGGAAATTCCAAGGCTGAATAGGCAGTCAGAGCATAACAGCGTTTGTCATTTCTACCTGATCGATCTATTTCTAATGTTCTAACAGTGAATGTTCCGTATAAAAATGTCGAAGCGTAAAGTGTTTTCTTTGGAAGTTAAGGCGAATATTATAAGTGACAACGAACGTGGTCTTTCGCAAGTGGACGTGGGTCGACACCATAGTTTAAGCAAATCAACTGTGAGTAACAGTATACAGTGTAATCCATTCCACAAAGATGAAATATTTTAATTACTGTATTATAGTTTATTTTCTTGTTCACAATTTCATTCATTCCTCTCATTTAAAGTTG
Source organism: Periplaneta americana (assembly GCA_025594305.2). Lineage (NCBI taxonomy): Eukaryota > Metazoa > Arthropoda > Insecta > Blattodea > Blattidae > Periplaneta > Periplaneta americana. The sequence goes on from JAJSOF020000027.1 coordinate 106,208,380, forward strand.
AGGGAGGGACACTTCGGATTTAGTGAACTTCGGATATAGTGAACGAAATATGGAAGTTCGCATATATCCGGAGTTGATTGTACATTAAAAATACAATATTTGTAATTATGGTTTATTTATTATTATTCGCGAAATAGTATTATTCAAATATGCCGCAAGTTCTTATCTATTTGGATAATTCACTAATGCTTCTCGTTCGCGAATTACCCATAAGAGGCCTCTTGTATTATTATATTATATACTTACTTACTTATTGGCTTTTAAGGAACCCGGAGGTTCATTGAAGCCCTCACATAAGCCCGCTATTGATCCCTATCCTGAGCAAGATTAATCCAGTCTCTACCATCATATCCCACCTCCCTCAAATCCATTTTTATATTATCTTCCCATGTCAGGTGGAGAATACAATGCGTGCAGTTCTGTGTTGCGTAACTTTCTCCATTCTCCTGTAACTTCATCCCTCTTAGCCCCAGATATTTTCCTAAGCACCTTATTCTCAAACACCCTTAATCTCTGTTCCTCTCTCAAAGTGAGAGTCCAAGCTTCACAACCATATAGAACAACCGGTAATATAACTGTTTTATAAATTCTAACTTTCAGATTTTTTGACAGAAGATTAGATGACAAAAGCTTCTCAACAGAATAATAACACGCATTTCCCATATTTATTCTGCGTTTAATTTCCTCCCGAGTGTCATTTATATTTGTTACTGTTGCTCCAAGATATTTTAATTTTTCACCTCTTCGAAGGATAAATCTCCAATTTTTATATTTCCATTTCGTACAATATTCTGGTAACGAGACATAATCATATACTTAGTCTTTTCGGGATTTACTTCCAACCCTATCGCTTTACTTGCTTCAAGTAGAATTTCCGTGTTTTCCCTAATCGTTTGTGGATTTTCTCCTAACATATTCACGTCATCCGCATAGACAAGAAGCTGATGTAACCCGTTCAATTTCAAACCCTCTGTGTTATCCTGAACTTTCCTAATGGCATATTCTATAGCAAAGTTAAAAAGTAGAGGTGACAATGCATCTCCCTGCTTTAGCCTGCAGTGAATTGGAAAAACATCAGATAGAATCTGACCTATACGGACTCTATGACAATAAATGTTTCATGAATACTTGTACGTGAATAGCAAGAAAGGTGGCGGGAATTCTAGCCGCATTCCTTGCGTATGCCATTTCTCCAGCTCCTACCATTAGCGGGTACCTTCTTGTGGGTCACTTGTTCATCATAATATTTACAAGTGTACAAGCTTTCAAGTGGAATCTCAACCTTGGTTGTGGATGGTCCTTTTAGTAAGATTCGATGACGCTATTTGACATTAATAGCATTTATTTCATCTTGTCAAAGGAATCTTTGGGTTAACCATGTGTGCTATCTGGACACTCACATTTGTAGTTATGCATCATTGAGTGTACTCCAAGCAGAATTCTGTGCTACTTACCAATCATTCACTTCGAGATATTACACTAACGGATTGCTAAATTCATGTCAGTAGATTCTTGAGCAACCAGGAATTGTCCAACGCTCTCGTGCTTTTATATGACCAAGGTTTGGACGCTGTAGAAATGGCTGGGCACCAAACACACCACATGCTGCAGTGATGTTGATGGTGTTATAACATCACCAATGCACATTTGTGCGCCGTTCTTCTTTATTATTATTATCAGTGGTAGCATTTTATTTATTTAAAGTGGGACTGTTAATTTAAAGGGAGAGGTTAAAACTGAGAGAAAGACAGAAAGGAAGGAAGGAAGAAAGAAAGAAAGAAACAAACAAACAAACAAAGAAGGAAATAAATAAATAAATAAACAAAGGGACTGTCACTTTGAAGGGAGAGATTAAAACTAAGAGAAAGAAAGAAAGAAAGAAAGAAAGAAAGAAAGAAAGAAAGAAAGAAAGAAAGAAAGAAAGGGACTGTCAATTTAAAGGGAGAGGTTAAAACTAAGAGAAAGAAAGAAAGAAAGAAAGAAAGAAAGAAAGAAAGAAAGAAAGAAAGAAAGAAAGGGAATGTCAATTTAAAGGGAGAGGTTAAAAACTAAGATAAAGAAAGGAAGAAAGAAAAAACAAAGAAAGAAAGAAAGAAAAAAGAAAGAAAGAAAGAAAGAAAGAAAGAAAGAAAGAAAGGGACTGTCAATTTAAAGGGAGAGGTTAAAACTAGGATAAAGAAAGAAAAAGAAAGAAAAAAGAAAGAAAGAAACGGACTGTCAATTTAAAGGAGAGGTTAAACTAAGAGATAGAAAGAAAGAAAGAAAGAAAGAAAGAAAGAAAGAAAGAAAAAAAAGAAAGGGACTGTCAATTTAAAGGGAGAGGTTAAAACTAAGAGAAAGAAAGAAACAAACAAAGAAAGAAAGAAAGAAAGAAAGAAAGAAAGAAAGGGACTGTCAATTTAAAGGGAGAGGTTAAAACTAAGATAAAGAAAGAAAGAAAGAAAGAAAGAAAGAAAGAGAAAGAAAGAAAGAAAGAGAAAGAAAGAAAGAAAGAGAAAGAAAGAAAGAAAGAGAAAGAAAGAAAGAAAGAAAGAAAGAAAGACAGGGACTGTCAATTTAATCGATTAATAAACCCGATTACCCGATTAATTTTAAAATGCGATTAACCCATCAAATGCGTTTTATTCAATTAATCTAACAATTAAAACTGTCGTGTGGTGAAGGAAACAAGTGTCTTTTGAAGTCTATTTAATACAAAATCTGTATGTAATTTGTAGGCTCCGTATTCCAGCTACCTATAAACTGGAATGAAGTTGACTAATTCGAAGTATATATGACGTCACAACGGAGGCACATGTATGTTCGTATACAAAATAGTTACGCATCCTCTGCCCCTTCCTCTAGAAAGTCAAAACCGGGACGCAGTCATAGTGAGTAATCTTATCGATCACTGCTCTTACTAGTCGTATTATTTATATAACTACATCTTTGTGGCTGCTTGAAGGTTCATTGCAGAGGTGAAACGCCCTAAGTAAGACGCTCAAGCGTGTGATATTGCAGGGCATAGTTGAGGATATTTGAACTGTCAATATAGACTGCATAAAAATTATGTAAAATAAACGTAAAAGTGAAAGGCACTGCAATATCAAAAGGCGCAGAAAGTATGTTGAACTTAATCCAAAAGAACCAGTACCATCACAATCTGAAAATTATGAAGATATTAACTCGACGTTTAGCATGGATTTGTGTAGTCTAACATGATGTTCAGTGCCAACATCCCAATTAATAAATTAAATAATCTACATTTTAGGGAATTTCTAGAAAAGTACACAGAAAATCAGTGGGGTTTCAGTGATGGGCGACATGCAATATCCTAATGAAACACGAAAAAATATCAGACAATAGGCATATCTTGTACTATATCATGCACCAATAACATCATGTGCTATTGAAAGAATTTCTTGCTATAAAAAATCATTTCAAGTGACATCCTCATATATTCAAGTTCCGTAACTTACGAATGCACGTTATTATTCACTGCAAAGATCGTCACGAAAATGAACATCACTACTCAAGCATTTGTTTACTAGTATAGCTTCAGAATATCTGGAGTTGACTGTACTCCACGAACACGCAGCGACGACCTGTTTGTTTATATCTTTATCCGTTGCATTACCTGTATTCGGCGTACTATATATACCCAATGTGTCTTTAACTTCAATCTTTAGGTAGCTAGAGTACGGAGCTTAGTAATTTGGTACGGTAAACTCGCAAGCTAGGATTGTCAAGTCATTAGTGTAAACTGATGTTCTTGTCTTATTGCTTTAGAAAGCTAAAAGCAAAAATGCTTTAAGTACAATTACGCACATAGACTATCCCTCTTCATTCATTCATTCATTCATTCATTCATTCATTCATTCATTCATTCATTCATTCATTCATTCATTCATTCGTTCATTCGTTCATTCCATAGATCTTACATGACAATGAAGCTTTAAGATGTGGAACAAGTCAAAATTTTACAATATTACAATTACAATTTTTACAAATCTTTACAATATTTTACAATTTGTTACAGTTTTACAACTTAGTAATTTTATACAAATTTTTATAATTTTGTGCAATTTTTACAATATTTTGGCGAGATGTAGTGAGATGAGGTAAGGTCCGAGGATTCGCCAAAAGATTACCCAGCATTTCAATTTTGGTTGGGGAAAACCTAACCAGGTAATCAGATCAAAAGGGTGAAATGAAGTGATGCCGAGGACTCGCCATAGACCATCCGGCTTCAGTCCCACGACTGGGGAAAACCTCGGAAGAAACCATTCAATGAGACCAAAGGGAGATCCAACCCAAGCCCGAACGCAGCTCCGGATCAGCAGCCCAGCGAGTCTGCCGACTGAGCTACATCGATGGCTCTACTAAAAATATACAATACATAGCCAATCAGATTATTAAATTTACAAACGCAAACGATCATTCATCACTTGAGCTATATGTATAATACAAAACAAGTTAATTAAATTTAAATAGCTTCCTTTGGTACTCAGTCCATAAAGTGGTTGCTTTGGAGACAGATAACAGTTCGTAAAATGAACTATTATAAGAATCAATCCTATTAAGTCCCCACGATAACACTTTACGGATTTAATTTGTTTACTGAAAGAAACAAAACAAGTTCAATACATTTTCACAACATTTTTTAAATATGTATAGTGTATCCCTTCTCATATATTTCCCTTGATTTCCACTGAAAAAACAAAACAAGTTCAATACATGAAAATGAATGTTACATCGAGAAAAAACAAAACAAGTTCAATATATTTTCGCAACATTTTTTAAATATGTATAGTGTATCCCTTCTCATATATTTCCCTTGATTTCCACTGAAAAAACAAAACAAGTTCAATACATGAAAATGAATGTTACATCGAGAAAAAACAAAACAAGTTCAATACATTTTCACAACATTTTTTAAATATGTATAGTGTATCCCTTCTCATATATTTCCTTTGATTTCCACTGAAAAAACAAAACAAGTTCAATACATGAAAATGAATGTTACATCGAGAAAAAACAAAGCAAGTTCAATACATTTTCACAACATTTTTTTTTTAATGTATAGTGTATCCCTTCCCATATATTTCCCTTGATTTCCTTGCAAGCAATTCTAAAACAATATTTCACAATATTTCTAGGTTTTCCTAAAATTTCGTTTGAAACTTCTAACATGGCTGCCATTATTAATAAAAATAAGAACGTCGTAACCACGACAACACGTTATCCAAGTGGCCGCCTTTGTAAAATTGATGTCGGAAATACATTCTAATATGTAGAAGGCCATGACGTGCTGATATGAATTGAAAATAAGTTTCAATTTTAGCTTAATACTAGTTTTAGAAACCACTTTACGGACTGAGTACCAAAACTATTGTATATAACAAGTACATGAAGCCTTCAGCAGCCTCGAATGATATTATGAAATCGGTTTACACCTCGTTTATAAACATCGATCGCAGATCCTAGTTCCCTATCTCAAAATGTTCAGTAGAGGATCTTCTATTTTCTATGTAATTTTCGGGCGCTTTTAATGAATGACCCTGTATTTACTGTTAGGTACTTCACCAGCTTAGTTCTTCTCCATAACAGTTCCTGCGTCTCGCTTGTATTTTGTTTCGTCGTGTATTTTTTATTGTCCAATTTATAGCCAAGTAATGCTCGCACACTTAAGCATTGCATTCGATTGCCTGCAGTTATGCATAACAAAAGCTTTTGCCAGTGCAGATTAAAATGAATAAGTAAATAAGAAGAATCATCAAGGTTCAAGTACACTGGTTTAGACGCAGCCATTTCTTGAGTTGAATGTCATGATGTTAACATTGCAGATATACTGGATTGCAGGTCGCAGAGAGAATATCCTGGGCCTCGTAATTGTAGTAAAACTAGGGTAGAAGCCATCAGTGCTTGAAATTGTCATAGAACTTGATTTTCAAGGATGTTTACTTTCATACTTCTCGAAATGGAAACAAAAATTGTTTAAATTTTCTGCTCTGTGTGGCCTGAAACAGATCAACTATTGACCAGATATTTTGTATTCGACAGATAATTGAGAAAAAATGGGAGTATAAGGGTACAGTACATCAGTTATTCAAAGATTTCAAAAAGGCATATGACTCGGCCAAGAGAGACGTTTTATATGATATTCTTAATAAATTTGGTATTCCCAAGAAACTAGTTCGATTAATTAAAATGTGTCTCAGTGAAACGTATAGCAGAGTTCGTATAGGTCAGTTTCTGTCAGATGCGTTTCCAATTCACTGTGGGCTAAAGCAAGGAGATGCACTATCACCTTTACTTTTTAACTTTACTCTAGAGTATGCCATTAGGAAAGTCCAGGATAACAGAGAGGGTTTGGAATTGAACGGGTTACATCAGCTGCTTGTCTATGCAGATGACGTGAATATGTTAGGAGAAAATCCACAAGCGAGTAGGGAAAACACGGGAATTTTACTGGAAGCAAGTAAAGAGATAGGTTTGGAAGTAAATCCCCAAAAGACAAAGTATATCATTATGTCTCGTGACCAGAATATTGTACGAAATGGGAATACAAAAATTGGAAATTTATCTTTTGAAGAGGTGGAGAATTTCAAATATCTGGGAGCAACAGAAACAAATATAAATGATACTCGGGAGGAAATTAAACACAGAATAAATATGGGAAATGCCTGTTATTATTCGGTTGAGAATCTTTTATCATCCAGTCCGCTGTCGAAAAATCTGAAAGTTAGATTCATAAAACAATTATATTACCGGTTGTTCTTTATGGTTGTGAAACTTGACTCTCACTCTGAGAGAGGAACATAGGTTAAGGGTGTTTGAGAATAAGGTGCTTAGGAAAATATTTGGGGCTAAGAGGGATGAAGTTACAGGAGAATGGAGAAAGTTACACAACACAGAACTGCATACATTGTATTCTTCACCTGACATAATTAGGAACATTAAATCCAGACGTTTGAGATGGGCAGGGCATGTAGCACGTATGGGCGAATCCAGAAATGCGTATAGAGTGTTAGCTGGGAGGCCGGAGGGAAAAAGACCTTTAGGGAGGCCGAGACGTAGATGGGAGGATAATATTAAAATGGATTTGAGGGAGGTGGGATATGATGATAGAGACTGGATTAATCTTGCTCATGATAGGGACCAATGGCGGGCTTATGTGAGGGTGGCAATGAACCTCCGGGTTCCTTAAAAGCCAGTAAGTAAGTAAGTAAGTGTAGCCTGAAACTCTTGTGCGAAATTTGTTGAATTATAAAGACTTTTTTCGAGTCTTAAGACCTTTTTATATCTTATTCCAGGTGGAACTTGCTTGGGGGCATCAAAACTTGTCTTCAGTCACCAACGAACTGCATCTGTGAGCTTACAGTGACCAGTTTACACTGTGTACCCCTCTTAACAAGGCTTGAATTCGAGTGTTGAGAGGTAAGTGGGAGTATGAAGCATTGTTTGTGAATGAAATTCCCGCGTCACGATGAAACATGACACTCGACGACCGATTGACATCTTCCTTATGTACGTGTACGTCTTTCAAACACTCCATTGCCTACAAGGAAGGATTTTAGCTCTTGCTGTAGTGCTCTTCTGTTTTTAAAGACTGCAGACGACACACGACTAGGATTTCAGGTTGTTAAAGTGCTCCGCGTCAAATGTATTACGTTGGTCAGTGTCTGTTCGGACTGAGATGAGTTTACTCAGCTGAGTGAAGTGCAAAATTCGTTGTGATTTTATCAGTCGATGCTCTTTGGTTTAACACATACATGGGCACAATTTTCGGTTACGTGAGGCACTCGATTTGAAATAGTTTTACTAGGAGAGGAAACTGCAGAGTAGGATGGGAAATATAAACTGCTGTGACCTGCGTCACCTTATCGTAATCGCTAAGGCGGTCAGTGGCGAATTATTAGGAAAGCGCTTGGTTAACGTGAGAGACTCGAAAACTTTTATTCAATTTGGCAAATTAATTCGGCAGCTTTAATCATAAACCTCTTTACCGTTTCTCCGTAGCTGAATTGATTTAAATCACAGGCGAGAAATTTCGTAACTAGCCAATAATATTCCATCACGTTGTCTACGTTTATTTTCTTGAATATTCTGGCGTTTATCAAGATTACTTAATATTGCACGTTCTCGACCTAAAATAATTTCAGAAAATCATATTTCGTTCCCTACGCACATTTGATATTTTTTTTAATAAATTTCTTTTGGAAATAATACGTACAAACAACATTTAATTCCTCGTAGGCTACCTTTTAATGCAGCGTGTTTAAGGTATAATGTCGTATTTAGCATACTATGCAAATGTTAAGATCATAAATTTTCTTCGGAATAGCACGAAAAAATAACATTTAATTTGTCTTACCTTCTAATTCAGCATGTTCTTTATGACATAAAGAGTAATGTTGTTGTATATTAAATTTATTAATGCCTAATAGAATTTTCGAGCATAACATACATCGTTTGCTCTCCCCTTCTAAACAGCAAAAAAACTCTTCCTCCCATTTATCATGAAATAATCGTTTTCTAACGCGTACACACTGCTTTGATAATGTCATTATGCCACCACTGATATTGCTTATGAAACTGATATAGAACCTGCCCACGCCTAGGAGCTAGGAACGGGGACTGTGGAGATGTCACTCAGAGCGATAAGCTCTGTGAAGGTCAGTGAGGCACAAATTCTCAAGTGAGGCACGATGCCCATCTCTGGTTTAACATAATAGATTATAAGGTTTAAAGTAGGTTACATCCAGTCGAATCGTTATGCAACTTTTCCAAGACTTCATCCTTCCACAAAAATGACTCTCAGCTATATTAAATACAGTACTGTGCTCTAGTAATGAATTTTTTCTTCATTTAATTCTTTACACCACCTTCAGTAATCCATTCATAGTTTTATGCCCAAGGGCAGATCTTCCACTACAAACACAGTATTCTCTAATATTTCCTATTCTTTGCCTTCTTCTTTACTCCGCATGTGATCCATATACACAGTGAATCAGGAGGAAATGTATAGTACATGGTATGAGGGGTGATAATATTGGTGATTCTGAACAAAAAATTTATATGAACATATGTCCTGTTCTTAACCCTTTCGAAAAAAACTGATGGAAACGATGAGGAACATGAAACGTATAGATGATAGTAAATCAAAACATAGTTACCTTATGTTCTGTTTAATTGTTTGTTAACATGGTACGTAACACCTAGAAAAAATTTCCAAAGCATCTTGGAGTAGGGGAGAGTTGGGTAGTATCGGACATCGGGTAATATTGGACAGTGCGTTTCTTTCACCTACCACCAGATGATAGTACCTGTATAACATGATTACGTTTCTGTGACGTCGCATACAGAAACGTAACCATGTCATTCAGGTATTACGATTTGGTGATAGATGAAAGAAACGCGCTGTCCGATATTACCCGATGTCCGGTACTACCTTACTCTCCCCTATATTTAATAAAGGCCTGTTATGTATGTATTTATTTACACTGGAAGTGGGCAAACAACTGGTGGCAGTGGTAACTTAATTATACACAATAAAATAATACACCACAACACAAATAACATAATAATTACAATAATAATAATAATACATAAAACAACCTAATTAATAAGTGAACCTAATTTTCTATTACAACTCACATATGTATAGGCCATACATAAGTTTCACATTGATATTGATACTCTTTCATTACACTCTCATCTCACTCACTGCACTGGCACTGTGACACATTTCACTGACACTTTATAACACAAATCACTGACACTATATAACACATTTCACTGACACTATAGGACACACTATAAATTAGCACTGATGGAAAGTATTCACTGCCATTGTAAACCATAACTTCACTGACTCACCACGCTTCACTGATACAACAGTTCAAATAAAACAAAAAATTACACCCTTATTCATACTTATAAACAGAACTACAGTAAACTGAAAATTTCTGTCTAAGACCCTCTTACTACCTATTTTCAAATAAGTTACAATTCAAACCAAGGGAATAACTTTACTCGTCAGGTTTTATCACAAACGCGGAAAAAACTTAGGTTCCCAACAGAATTACTTATCTTGTACGACAATAATGTAACTAGTAATATCTCTGTAGATATCTCCTTTTCAGAATCTTAAATTTGAGGTGTTTTTATTGATGGTTTCTTTGCTTGGTTTATTTTGACTATTACACTTTTACTACGGCATACTACTTTTGGCCAATAAAACTGTACGAAAGGCTGTCTTTCAACCGACGATGGTTGCTTATCGCACAATTTTATCACTTCCCTAGGCTTCTACCGTATATAGTCCATACTACAGAACGTCCATATGATAAAACGTCCATAAGGTCAAAATGTCCATACGGTGAAAATGTCCATGTACTAAATGTCCATACGACAGAAAAGCCTATGATAAAACGTCCGTTAGGTCCAAATGTCCATAGTGTCAAACGTCCATAATGTCCAAGTTCAAAGGAAAATTCTGCTTGAATAGAACACAATAAATTTTATTCCATAACTCGTACAAATAAGTTATTAATCATCAGGAACCGGAGCTTCACTTTCAAGATGGTAACTAATACTTTTAAGATTTAAGAGAATTTCTCCTTTTTCTTTGTACCTGTTGCAGTTTCTCACAATCTGGAGAATTTGTCTTTGATTCGTCAAATACGTTTCATTCCCGGCTCTTTAATTTGTGTATGCCTCACCCTTGCTGCAATATTTGTGTCCAAATTCCATTTTCTTCGCGCTTTAGGCACTGTATAAATCGCCAAGTGGATGGATGTACAGCCACCACGCGTTGAAGAAGATTGTGCCAGTCTTCTACCGCGTTGTTTGTGTGCTGCATGCCTTCCAGGCTTGGGAGGTTCATGTCCCAGTATCGCCAATATATTTTTGTCCTATCTCTGTTAAAGTCATGATGTTGGTACAGGTATCCACGAAAAGAAAGAAGTGGCTTACCCTTCTGTGATGGCACTAACTGAGGATTTCGTTCCGTCTTTAAAAAATTCAGTTCTGATTAGTTCTGCATTTGGAAATGTTTACATAGATTACTATAACTACCATGAACAATGGATATAGTGGACATTATACTACTATGGACATTTTGACTCTGGACATCAGAGTGAAGAGGACATTATAGAACTATGGACATTATGACTCTGGACATCAGAGTGAAGAGGACATTATAGAACTATGGATATTTTGACTCTGGACATCAGAGTGAAGAGGACATTATAGAACTATGGATATTTTGACTCTGGACATCAGAGTGAAGAGGACATTATAGAACTATGGATATTTTGACTCTGGACATCAGAGTGAAGAGGACATTATAGAACTATGGATATTTTGACTCTGGACATCAGAGTGAAGAGGACATTATAGAACTATGGATATTTTGACTCTGGACATCAGAGTGAAGAGGACATTATAGAACTATGGATATTTTGACTCTGGACATCAGAGTGAAGAGGACATTATAGAACTATGGATATTTTGACTCTGGACATCAGAGTGAAGAGGACATTATAGAACTATGGATATTTTGACTCTGGACATCAGAGTGAAGAGGACATTACAGAACTATGGATATTTTGACTCTGGACATCAGAGTGAAGAGGACATTACAGAACTATCATTTTGACTCTGGACATCAGAGTGAAGAGGACATTATAGAACTATGGATATTTTGACTCTGGACATCAGAGTGAAGAGGACATTATAGAACTATGGATATTTTGACTCTGGACATCAGAGTGAAGAGGACATTATAGAACTATGGATATTTTGACTCTGGACATCAGAGTGAAGAGGACATTACAGAACTATGGATATTTTGACTCTGGACATCAGAGTGAAGAGGACATTATAGAACTATGGATATTTTGACTCTGGACATCAGAGTGAAGAGGACATTATAGAACTATGGATATTTTGACTCTGGACATCAGAGTGAAGAGGACATTATAGAACTATGGATATTTTGACTCTGGACATCAGAGTGAAGAGGACATTATAGAACTATGGACATTTTGACTCTGGACATCAGAGTGAAGAGGACATTATAGAACTATGGATATTTTGACTCTGGACATCAGAGTGAAGATTTTGGACATTATAGAACTATGGATATTTTGACTCTGGACATCAGAGTGAAGAGGACATTATAGAACTATGGATATTTTGACTCTGGACATCAGAGTGAAGAGGACATTATAGAACTATGGACATTTTGACTCTGGACAGAGTGAAGAGGACATTATAGAACTATGGATATTTTGACTCTGGACATCAGAGTGAAGAGGACATTATAGAACTATGGATATTTTGACTCTGGACATCAGAGTGAAGAGGACATTATAGAACTATGGATATTTTGACTCTGGACATCAGAGTGAAGAGGACATTATAGAACTATGGATATTTTGACTCTGGACATCAGAGTGAAGAGGACATTATAGAACTATGGATATTTTGACTCTGGACATCAGAGTGAAGAGGACATTATAGAACTATGGATATTTTGACTCTGGACATCAGACTATGGAAGAGGACATTATAGAACTATGGATATTTTTTGACTCTGGACATTTTGACTCTGGACATCAGAGTGAAGAGGACATTATAGAACTATGGATATTTTGACTCTGGACATCAGAGTGAAGAGGACATAGAACTATGGATATTTTGACTCTGGACATCAGAGTGAAAGACATTATAGAACTATTATTTTAGAACTATGGATATTTTGATTTTGACTCTGGACATCAGAGTGAAGAGGACATTATAGAACTATGGATATTTTGACTCTGGACATCAGAGTGAAGAGGACATTATAGAACTATGGATATTTTGACTCTGGACATCAGAGTGAAGAGGACATTATAGAACTATTATTTTGAGAACTATGGATATTTTGACTCTGGACATCAGAGTGAAGAGGACATTATAGAACTATGGATATTTTGACTCTGGACATCAGAGTGAAGAGGACATTATAGAACTATGGATATTTTGACTCTGGACATCAGAGTGAAGAGACATTACAGAACTATGGATATTTTAGAACTACAGAACTATGGATATTTTGACTCTGGACATCAGAGTGAAGAGGACATTATAGAACTATGGATATTTTGACTCTGGACATCAGAGTGAAGAGGACATTATAGAACTATGGATATTTTGACTTGGACATCAGAGTATGGACATTTTGGACATCAGAGTGAAGTGGACATTATTATGGACATTTTGACTCTGGACGATATAACATGGACATTTTCAACGTGGACATTATTCCATGGACATTTTGACGTATGGACATTATAATCCTGGACTTTGTCTGGTAACCCTTCCCTGGCATTTGTTTATTTTTTAACGCTTGAAAGCCCGCTTTTTTAATCTTTGCCAATGTCTTTAATATGTTCTAATCTGTAAGGATCCCAACATGCAGCACCATGTTCCATTACTATAATACATTGCATTATTATTATTATTATTATTATTATTATTATTATTATTATTATTATTTATTTATTTATTTATTTATTTAACCTGGTAGAGATAAGGTCATTAGGCCTTCTCTTTCTTCCCTCTACCAGGGATTACAACTACAATATAAAGAATACAATTATAATTATAATTAGAATTAATATTGAATTTACAAATACAATAAAAATCAAAGTACTAAAAGAATTAACAGACTAATAAAAGCTAGACAGTTCATTGTAAAAATTAAGAATTGTTATTATTATTATTATTATTATTATTATTATTATTATTATTATTATTATTATTATTATTATTATTATTATTATTATTATTATTATTATTTATTTAACCTGGTAGAGATAAGGTCATCAGGCCTTCTCTTCCCTCTCTACTAAAGGGATTACAATTACAATATAAAGAATACAATTATAATTATAATTAGAATTAATATTGAATTTACAAATACAATAAAAATCAAAGTACAAAAATCAAAAAAGAATTGACAGACTAATAAAAGCTAGACAGTTCATTGTAAAAATTAAGAATTATTATTATTATTATTATTATTATTATTATTATTATTATTATTATTATTATTATTTATTATTTATTTATTTATTTATTTATTTATTTATTTATTTATTTATTTAACCTGGTAGAGATAAGGTCATCAGGCCTTCTCTTCCCCTCTACCAGGGGATTACAACTACAATATAAAGAATACAATTATAATTATAATTAGAATTAATATTGAATTTACAAATACAATAAAAATCAAAGTACTAAAAGAATTAACAGACTAATAAAAGCTAGACAGTTCATTGTAAAAATTAAGAATTATTATTATTATTATTATTATTATTATTATTATTATTATTATTATTTATTTATTTAACCTGGTAGAGATAAGGTCATCAGGCCTTCTCTTCCTCTCTACTAGGGATTACAATTACAATATAAAGAATACAATTATAATTATAATTAGAATTAATATTGAATTTACAAATACAATAAAAATCAAAGTACTAAAAGAATTAACAGACTAATAAAAGCTAGACAGTTCATTGTAAAAATTAAGAATTATTATTATTATTATTATTATTATTATTATTATTATTATTATTATTATTATTATTTATTTATTTATTTATTTAACCTGGTAGAGATAAGGTCATCAGGCCTTCTCTTCCCCTCTACTAGGGGATTACAACTACAATATAAAGAATACAATTATAATTATAATTAGAATTAATATTGAATTTACAAATACAATAAAAATCAAAGTACTAAAAGAATTAACAGACTAATAAAAGCTAGACAGTTCATTGTAAAAATTAAGAATTATTATTATTATTATTATTATTATTATTATTATTATTATTATTATTATTATTATTATTATTATTATTATTTATTTATTTATTTATTTATTTAACCTGGTAGAGATAAGGTCATCAGGCCTTCTCTTCCCCTCTACCAGGGGATTACAACTACAATATAAAAAATACAATTATAATTATAATTAGAATTAATATTGAATTTACAAATACAATAAAAATCAAAGTACTAAAAGAATTAACAGACTAATAAAAGCTAGACAGTTCATTGTAAAAATTAAGAATTGTTATTATTATTATTATTATTATTATTATTATTATTATTATTTATTTATTTTTATTTAACCTGGTAGAGATAAGGTCATCAGGCCTTCTCTTCCTCTCTACTAGGGGATTACAATTACAATATAAAGAATACAATTATAATTATAATTAGAATTAATATTGAATTTACAAATACAATAAAAATCAAAGTACTAAAAGAATTAACAGACTAATAAAAGCTAGACAGTTCATTGTAAAAATTAAGAATTATTATTATTATTATTATTATTATTATTATTATTATTATTATTTATTTATTTATTTATTTATTTATTTATTTAACCTGGTAGAGATAAGGTCATCAGGCCTTCTCTTCCCCTCTACCAGGGGATTACAACTACAATATAAAGAATACAATTATAATTATAATTAGAATTAATATTGAATTTACAAATACAATAAAAATCAAAGTACTAAAAGAATTAACAGACTAATAAAAGCTAGACAGTTCATTGTAAAAATTAAGAATTGTTATTATTATTATTATTATTATTATTATTATTATTATTATTATTATTATTATTATTATTTATTTATTTATTTATTTAACCTTGTAGAGATAAGGTCATCAGGCCTTCTCTTCCCCTCTACCAGGGGATTACAACTACAATATAAAGAATATAATTATAATTGTAATTAGAATTAATATTGAATTTACAAATACAATAAAATCAAAGTACTAAAAGAATTAACAGACTAATAAAAGCTAGACAGTTCATTGTAAAAATTAAGATTTGTTATTATTATTATTATTATTATTATTATTATTATTATTATTATTATTATTTATTTATTTATTTATTTATTTATTTATTTATTTATTTATTTATTTATTTAACCTGGTAGAGATAAGGTCATCAGGCCTTCTCTTCCCTCTACCAGGGGATTACAACTACAATATAAAGAATATAATTATAATTGTAATTAGAATTAATATTGAATTTACAAATACAATAAAAATCAAAGTACTAAAAGAATTGACAGACTAATAAAAGCTAGACAGTTCATTGTAAAAATTAAGAATTATTATTATTATTATTATTATTATTATTATTATTATTATTATTATTATTATTATTATTATTATTACTAGTATGTACTATTGCGTGCGTTACACTTACATCAAGAAAGTGACGTAGACATTATTAATTTCCAAGGTGACATAAATCACGTCGTAGAGTGCGGGTGATTCACAAAGGTTTCAAAATTACATTTTGTTGCAGCGGGTTTCTGTGGGAAAAGCCCCATATTCCAAATTGATATCATTAAATTCAATTTCTGACACTAATTGTTACACATTCACTTAGAGCTGTCGTTTTTCAATTTTACGGCCGGGATGAAGTCTCGCCACGGGGAAGCTGATTTACATTGTTACGCCGAGTTTCACGGCTCGTCACGTGACAGACTGGATTCAGGGGGCCGCGCCACATCTCGGAGAGTGACGAAGAAAATCCACATAGAATGTAAACAGACACTACAAACATTATAATGCTTTAAATTCGATCTAAATACTGTACTTCATATTTTCTCTCTTTTTGCTACTCTTTATATTCTTCTTCTTCTTCTTCTTCTTCTTCTTCTTCTTCTTCTTCTTCTTCTTCTTCTTCTTCTTCCTGCCATAAATGTTCGCACATTCACCTGTTTCGACAGCGTGTAAAGGAAAGAAGTAATGATTTTATTGCATGATTTGTAAACAAGAAACCACCATCATCAGCAACACGATCAGCATTAATATTAATTTATATTGTATTTTATTTATTTAAACTCCATGGTATTCATACAGCTAGAATATGGAACATGTAAAAAAACATTTTAATAGTAGGCCTACTATAAAGTATTAATCTAGTTGGAATACATACAGAAAAGCTATACAATATACTAGTACAACACAAGGGGTTTTATCGATATTTAATCATCATCATCATCATCATCATCATCATCAATAACAGTCTTGGATTAGGCCTCCTGGTCTGTTCCGCTTCCAGAAGAAAGTTGATCTTTCCATCTCTTCCTTGTCTTCCGATGTCTCGTTTTCCATGAGGTGTATAGTCCAATAGTCTCTTGGGTAACCTATTGTTAGGCATTCTTAATACATGTTCATACCAGTTGTTGCGGTAAGATTCTATAGTATCCGTAATGGCGGTGATATTCAATTCTGCTTGGATGTCAGCGTTCCTTCTATGGTCGTAAAGAGTTTATCCTGCAAGAGGTCTTAGCAATCGCATTTCAGCAGCTTCTATTCTTCTAAGTTGCCCTTTCGTTAATGACCATGTCTCTGATCCATATGATAATGCCGGGACTGCCATAACTTTATAGAATTTCAAAATTGTTTCTGTTCGAACTTTCTTTAATAGAGTTGATTTGATTGTTCTTAACAGTTGCTGAAATTTATCGATATTTAATACAAGACAAAAATATTCTTGCAGCGTTGTTGAATGTCATAAATTCATCTACAGAATTGAAGGCGTGAGAAATTAGGTACTTATTTAATTTGGCCCTAAATAATCCTATGTTTTGAGTTTTATTTTTACGTATATCCATAATTAAGCTACTAAAATTTTTTACTGCTATATAACGCACTTCTTTTGATAGCACGATATACTTGCTGATGAAGTATGAAAATAATTTTTGACGAGTATTTATGCTATGAACTGTTGAATTAGTTACAAAGTTTTCACGATTACATACGAGGAAGACTATTAATGAAAAGATATACTGACAAGCCATGGACATTATTTATAGTTTTTTTAAATGGTCCTACACGATTCCCTAGATTTGGCACCTACTATTATTCTAATTACTATTTTTATAGAAGAAATTTACTGTTGCTACCTGTAGAATTTCCCCAGAATATCGTTATCGAGTGAAAGTATGCAAAGTATATTGTTTTAAGGTACTTAGTGATATTTACTACCTCTTTCAGAGATCTAATAGCAAAACGAGCTGAATTTAGTTTAGGAGTAATTTCTTTAATATAATTTTTCAAATTTAATATAATCGATTTGTAAGCCAAGAAATTTGGTTGTTCTTCTTTGTATTAGGGACCTGTTGTTAATTATTTCGGTTGAAATTTAAGACGTTAAATTTGGGCAGGATTTAAATTGGATTATGTTAGTTTTATTACAGTTTAATACTAATTTATTGGCTGAGAGCTAATCACATATTTTGAGGAGAATTGCCTCTGTTGAAGATTGGAATGTGTTGGAGTTATTACATATTGCTGATTGCACAGCACTAAGGAACAAGATGTGCGTAGAACAGTGGTTATCAACGTTTTGAGTGTCACGGGTCCCTTGAATTTCATATTTCATTTTGGCAGACCTGAAAATAGTTTGTGTAATTCAGGCTGATAATTATGTTGCACTTATTAAAACACTTTCGAAATGTAGTACATTAAACATCCTTAATAAATCGACAGTAATATTAAATTCCAGTTTTAGTTTTAGAATATAAAACAAAAAATACAAATATAACATATTTTACTTTAACTTATATCATCATCCTGTCTAGGACTCGCGTTACGGAATGCGCGCTGGTTCGAGTCCTCATGGGGAAGAAATTTTCTCATGAAATTTCGGCCAGTGTATGGGACCGGTGCCCACCCAGCATCGTGATGCACTTGTGGAGCTACGATAGGTAGCGAAATCCGGTTGCGAATGCCAGCTATAACGGCTGGGGGATCATCGTGCTAACCACACGATACCTCCATTCTGGTTGGATGATCGTCCACCTCTGCTTCGGCATGTGGGCGTGAGGCCAGCAGCCGGCTTGTCGGTCTAGGCCCTTCGTGGGCTGTAGCGCCATGGATTATTATTATTATTATATCATCATCCTTGTTTTCAAAAATTAAACTAGTCTTTTTAGACAAATCATAAGGTTATCAGAATAATTGATGTTGTTTTGAGAAATTTAGTTCAGTTTCAGATATTCTAAGTCGCAATATTAAGTCTTTCTTTGTTTCTTTGTTTCTTTCTTTCTTTTTCTTTCTTACTTTCTTTCTTTTTGTTTCTTTCTTTCTTTCTTTCTTCCTTTATTTAGTTATTTATTTCTTCCTTTATTTATTTATTTATTTATTTACTTATTTATTTATTTACTTATTTATTTATTTATTTATTTATTCATTTACTTATTTATATATTTACTTATTTCTTCATTTATTTACTTATTTATTTATTTATTTATTTATTTATTTATTTATTTATTTATTTATTTATTTATTTATTCATTTCTTCCTTTCCTTCTTTCTTTCCTTCTCTATTTATTTCTTTATTTTTCGCTTCTTTCTTTCCTTATTTATTTATTTATTTATTTATTTATTTATTTATTTATTTATTTATTTATTTCTTTATTTCTTTCTTTATTTCTTCATTTCTTTCTTTCTTTTTCTTTCTTTCCTTCTTTCTTTATTTCTTTCTTTATTTCTTTCCTTTTTTATTTATTTCTTTCTTTCCTTCTTTCTTTATTTCTTTCCTTTTTATTTATTTATTTATTTGTTTCTTTCTTTATTTCTTTCTTTCTTTCTTCCCTTCTTTATTTATTTATTTGTTTCTTCATTTATTTCTTTCTTTATTTCTTCATTTCTTTCTTTCTTTTTCTTTCTTTCTTTTTTCTTTCTTTCCTTCTTTCCTTCTTTCTTTCTTTACTTATTTGTTTCTTTATTTCTTCATTTCTTTCTTTCTTTTTCTTTCTTTCCTTCTTTCTTTCTTTCCTTCTTTCTTTCTTTCTTTCTTTCCTTATTAATTAATTAATTTATTTATTTATTTCTTTATTTCTTTCTTTCCTTCTTTCTTTCTTTCTTTCCTTCTTTCTTTCTTTCCTTCTTTATTTGTTTGTTTGTTTCTTTCTTTCTTTCTTTCCTTCTTTATTTCTTTCTTTCCTTCATTATTTGTTTGTTTCTTTATTTCTTTCTTTATTTCTTCATTTCTTTCTTTCTTTCCTTCTTTCTTTCTTTCCTTCTTTCTTTCTTTCCTGCTTTATTTATTTATTTCTCCTTTATTTATTTCTTTCATTCTTTTTTCTTTTCTTCTTTATTTGCTTCTTTGTTTCTTTGTTTCTTTCTTTATTTCTTAATTTCTTTCCTTCTTTCTTTCTTTCTTTATTTCTTTATTCATCTATTTATTTATTTATTTATTTCTTCCTTTCTTTCTTTTTCTTGTTTTATTTCTATCTATCTATCTATCTATCTATCTATCTATCTATCTATCTATCTATCTATCTATCTATCTATCTATCTATCTATCTATCTATCTATCTATCTATCTATCTGTCGACCTGGTTGGCAAGTTGGTATAGCGGTGGCCTTCTATGCCCAAGGTTGCGGGGTTCGATCCCGGGCCAGGTCGATGGCGGCTCATGTCAGTAGATTTACTGGCATGTAAAAGAACTCCTGCGGGACAAAATTCCGGCACATCCGGCGACGCTGATATAACCTCTGCAGTTGCGAGCGTCGTTAAATAAAACATATCTATCTATCTATCTATCTATCTATCTATCTATCTATCTATCTATCTATCTATCTGTCCTTTCTTTCTTTTTTTTCCTTCCTTTGTGTCTTTTTCCCTTTCCTTCACTTTCCCGCAAGTCCCACACTACATAGTGCAAACGTCTCTGTTAGCCTTAAGGGCCCTCTCCCAGTACAGTTATCGTTCAGAAAGAGACTATCATCTCGGCCACGCTATAAAAACATTGTAGTGACAACGTGTAACTACCGCATTTGTTGCGTGTAATAATTACTGCTCCACACACCTGAAATCTCGCGCCTTGACCTACATATGTATCTGTTTGTGTGGTGCAGCTAGATGCACTCCATACAACGTGCACACGCTCGGCGTAATAGTTAATAAATGCTGTAAGAGTCGCTTGTTCACGTGACAGCTGTATTGTGACAAAGGAATAACTGTCTGTCTTATTAGCATAACAAATCCTCAATTCTTTGTATACATCTACTTTTTTTCATCGTATGTCGCTTTTCTTGTATCTTTTATACGACTTTTATCCTTTCATCTCTTCATATTCTTATTTTACTTTCATTTTACCTGTTTCTTTCTGTGTTTGCTTATCTCTTATTGTTAGGCCTAATATTATGTAATACCTTTATTTCTTTTAAGCTTCTTTTCTGCCTTGTTTCTATCTTTATTTCATATTTACTACAGTTTTTCCATCCTCATTTTTTTCTTTATTTCTCTTTTCTTTCTTATTTCACCCACTTCTTCTTTCTCTCTTTTCTTATTAATTTTTCCTTACCCTCCGTACTTCTAATTTTTAACGCCGAATTTTTATGTGCCTCATATTATAGAAATCTGATCACACGTTTTGTTAACACGGCAAAGGCATTAATAACAGTAGGCCTTGGATTACTGAAATTATTATCTATTTAAGGGTACTTGGAAGTAATGTTAACAATATTTTCGCGCATAAATATGGATATACAAACTATTTTTTCCTCTATTTCTATCAAACATAGACTAATGTCCTTTGCACCGTGTGATAAACAAATGTTGGTGAGTTATGAGCTGGCCACGAAAACAAATTATGTTTCATTGTTTTAATGCAGGAATGACAGAAAAAAGACTACTCGTAGAAGTTTGGTGACACAACAGTTATTCTATTACAGTTTTACTATGTCATACTGCTTTTGACCAATAAAACTGTACAAAAGGACGTGTTTCAACCAATCACGGCTGTTTATCGTTACAATTTTATCACTTCCCTAGCATTTGTTTGTTTTTATCACTTCCCTAATATTTGTTTCTTTCTTTGCCAACATTTGAAACTGCAAATTCTTTACGGTACTATAAAACATGCTTTTCGATCGTCATTTAGTTCCCGCATTTATGATCTACTGAAAACGGTAGCTCGGTTTAAACGTTTTGGTGAAGCTAACATTAGTGAAATAGAATGTTAGTAAGTCAATTAACATCTATTTTATTGTTTACAGTACTTTATTTCTTTTAATCTTTATATCTTCTGTTTTTATCGTCTCCCTAGCATTTGTTTCTTTGTTTGCCAACATTTCAAATTGCAAATTCTTTACATTACTATAAAACATGCTTTGCGATCGTCTTTTTTTAACGTATAGACAGTCAAATGAAAATGGGGGCTCCGTTCAAACGGTTTGGTGAAGCTAACATTAGTGAAATAGAATTTCAGTAAGTCAGTTAATATTTTATCGTATTAGAGTACTTTATTTCTTCTACTCATTATATACTTTATTAAATGCAATAAAATTTAATATATTACATACTTTCTTCTAATCGTGTAATAGTCAATTAAATCCCACTTGAGTTTTGATTTTCTTTAGATAAATCAAAACCTCTAGTGAGATTACTGTCGATAAAAAATTTAAAAGTGTAATTATTAGTAATGAACTATTACATCTTATTGATCTTAATTCAGTGAAATCAAATTATAATGTGTATAGAATTACTGCATATTCCAATTTTAAATCAATACTATCACCTTTAATTGAAATGTGTAAAGTAATATTTAATTCCTTTGTTCTTAAAAATAACCTTCTGGATTTTGGATTATCATTACAATATACTTCATACAAAATTGCTTTCTGAATTTTTGTACACGCTAGTGAATTAACATTTATATTATAATTTGTTATTTTTTATAGGCCCAACAGTTTTCTTTATCGTCAGACTTAATGAGTTTATGTATTTTATTTTGTATTATACAACAAACTTTGGCATACTTGTGAAAACTGTGATATTTATTCCTGCTGTTGGCAAAATAAATAAATAAATAAATAAATAAATAAGTAAATAAGCAAATAAATAAATAAGTAAATAAATAAATAATAAACCGCACAAATTGTGCAAATATTGAAATTCACTGAGATTGTACAAAGGTGGTATGTGTAAAGTTGGCGGACGAGGTAGAACAACGTGTTGAAAATAAATAAATAAGTAAATAAATAATTAAATAAATAATATAAGTAAATAAATAAGTAAGTAAATAAATAAGTAAATAAATAAATAAGTAAATAAATAAATAAATAAGTAAATAAATAAGTAAATAAATAAGTAACTAAATAAGTAAATAAATAAGCAAATAAATAAGTAACTAAATAAATAAGTAAATAAATAAATAAATAACATTTTTACAGTACTCAATCTGTTACAGGAATATTCATAGAGGTTACATTCAGTCACTTCGTTCTTTGTTTTAATTCTATGGTACACGAGAGCTATTGCAAATACAAAGGCTTTTAATGTGAGTTTAAAGTTGATCAAAATCAAGCGTATCACCATCCACACCTCAAAAATACTCCCACTTCTCCAGCCTGTTTCGCAATTTGTGAACTATAAATCTATAATATTGCTACACTCCTTCAAACCGAAGTTATCGCATGGGAATTGTCTCCTCTTATCCCTCCAATATCTTTGGATTCTTACACAGAGCTGGATTCTTTGCTCGCGGGTACACACACTTCTTCGTAAGAGCAGCTGATTTGGTCATCACTGATTTACATGATCACAAATAATTAATTGTATGCGCAACGTAGTTTTCGAAATGCGGCTATAAGCTAAGACTGAATACTAAGGCATTTGAAAGCATAAAAATTGACACCAGCGCAGACCCCGGCCTATAAGCGAACTAAGCCGACTCACGGCTTCCTGTGTTGCGGTTTGTCTCCGGTCGTTTGTTTTCAATCAGCTCGCTCCCAATCATTGTGATTGTGCTCTGGTCTGCACCGCAGCGGGTCGGCCAGATGCCATAATTGAATCTTACGCGAATCGCAAACCTCGAGGCAGGCGCGTCTGTTTGGTTTTGTCTTGCTTGAAGCCTGTCAGCAAATGACACAAAGCGTTCACCACATTGCAGGCTATCCTGACACACAGTTTTTTATGTCTACTCGTAGATTTCAGTCCTACCTTGCAGGAACTCGAATGATTTATAGAAATTTCTTGATGTATACTAGTCTTAAATAATATAATTTCGAAGTAATAATTGCGTAAAATTTTTGGTTTACTTATATAACTCCATCAATTCAGGATTCTTACTAAACTCGAGCTGTGTTCGATTCGGGGCAGATCTTGTGAAATTGCTGGCTGTACAGCAAGTTTTCTCATCTTTTTTTGTATCACGCGATTTGATACAATCTGTATTAGAATATAACATTGAATGAATGAATGAATGAATGAATGAATGAATGAATGAACGAACGAACGAACGAACGAACGAACGAACGAACGAACGAACGAACGAACGAACGAACGAATGAATGAAAAACTATAGAAGAAATTGGAAATCTCATGTAAGAAGAATGAACTGTATCAGAATACCTTGTCAGATTCTAAATTACCAACCAGCGCGCAAGAGATCCTTAGGTCGACCCTTCAAAATTTGGACAGACACCGTAACGGAACCCTTGACCCAAAACATGCAACTATGATGAATGAATGAATGAATGAATGAATGAATGAATGAATGAATGAATGAATGAATGAAGTTAAAGTTATGGTTTATTTAACGACGCTCGCAACTGCAGAGGTTATATCAGCGTCGCCGGATGTGCCGGAATTTTGTCCCGCAGGAGTTCTTTTACATGCCAGTAAATCTACTGACATGAGCCTGTCGCATTTAAGCACACTTAAATGCCATCGACCTGGCCCGGGATCGAACCCGCAACCTTGTGAACGAATGAATGAATGAATGAATGAATGAATGAATGAATGAATGAGAGGAACTTATTTCAGAAGTATTTTCTTCATTTAATTTTTAAATAATTTATCCTTATTTTTAACTGAAACCAAAAAAATACATACATACATATATATATATATATATATATATATATATATATATATGTTACTGTTAGTAATAAAATTGAATGGTCGAATAGACCTAAACAACTTGAAATTCTGCACCCAAATTAAACCTTAAAATCAAGGTCGCAAACCTATTCATCATAAAATCTTTACGTATATTGTTTATAAAAGTTTTCTTTGGATGAATGAATGAATGAATGAATGAATGAATGAATGAATGAATGAATGAAGTTAAAGTTATGGTTTATTTAACGACGCTCGCAACTGCAGAGGTTATATCAGCGTCGCCGGATGTGCCGGAATTTTGTCCCGCAGGAGTTCTTTTACATGCCAGTAAATCTACTGACATGAGCCTGTCGCATTTAAGCACACTTAAATGCCATCGACCTGGCCCGGGATCGAACCCGCAATCTTGTGAACGAATGAATGAATGAATGAATGAATGAATTAATGAATGAATGAATGAATGAATGAATGAATGAATGATTGAATGAATGAATGAGGGGAACTTATTTCAGAAGTATTTTCTTCATTTAATTTTTAAATAATTTATCCTTATTTTTAACTGAAACCAAAAAAAATATATATATATGTTACTGTTAGTAATAAAATTGAATGGTCGAATAGACCTAAACAACTTGAAATTCTGCACCCAAATTAAACCTTAAAATCAAGGTCGCAAACCTATTCATCATAAAAACTTTACGTATATTGTTTATAAAAGTTTTCTTTGAATGAATGAATGAATGAATGAATGAATGAATGAATGAATGAATGAATGAATGAATTAATTAATTAATTAATTAATTAATTAATTAATTAATTAATTAATTAATTAAGGGCTGGATAGTTGTATTAATGAGTAGGAAGATAGATCATTATATTAAATTAAATGCATGTGATGTTGTTTGTCAACTGTCAGAAGACAGGTCTGAACCTCAGAAATATTATCTAGAAGGCATCACTTATGAGGCAACTAGGCCACGATATAATGGAGTAGGGTGTCCAATTTCTTTCCCCCTCCATTGCATACAATTTTTAATAGCGTCTCTATGGATATAAAAAATGAAAATCAAAACATAAAATTATTTAGGGCCAAATTAAAGAAGTACCTAATTTCTCACGCCTTTTATTCTGTAGGTGAATTCATGACATTCAACAATGCTTCACAAATATTTTTGTGTTGTATTGAGACTAAAACTTCGTGTTGTACTAGTAGACTACATTGTAGAACTCTTCTGTATATATTTCAACTAGACTATGACTATAATTAAGACTTTATAGTACTATTAAGAATTTTTTTTTTTTTTTTTTGGTTTGACATGTTCCATATTCTAGCTGTGAAGCAATGTAAGAATACCATGGAATGTGAACAAATACAGTACAATACAATACATCGCTGGCTAGCTACATAGTCAGACTTCAGATGCATACAAACATTGTTATGGTTAGATACTTAAATAAATACATAGGCTACATACATAAGCGTTCTGCCCCAGGACAGATCTTCTCCAATCAATTTTCTGCCTTCCTCTTTGTCTCCTCATATGATCCATATATCTTAATGTCGTCTATCATCTGATATCTTCTTCTGCCCCGAACTCTTCTCCCGTTCACCATTCCTTTCAGTGCATCCTTCAGTAGCAATTTCTTCTCAGCCAGTGACCCAACAAATTCTTTTTTTTCTTTCTGATCATTATTTATTCATCCACTCTTTACAACACAGCTTCATTTCTCATTCGGTCTGTCCATTTCACACGTTCCATTCTTCTCCATATCGACATTTAAAATGGTTCTAGTCGCTACTCTTCACTTCGTCGTAGTGTCCATGTTTCTGGCCCATTCAAAATAAATACATGAAAATAGTAAAAGGGCCTAATTATCCTGAAAATTGGGACCTATCCGCTTCGCGGTCTTCTGAAACTTTGCTGCCATGTTTGTGAGTTGTTAGACTGCAAACAGCTGTGCGTGATCTAGTGCACTCCCACTTCCAGTGGGTTAGGACGCAGTTATTGTACATCTTTAATAACAGCGAAAACGAAAGGGGTTTTGGGTCATCGCTCATTATTTAGCCGTCAAGCCTCGTAGCAATACAATGTAATAGAATTTCTAGGTAAGGAATGAGACAGGGTTGGACCGAGGGTGAATGGGTCGAAAAGAGGGTGTTGTGGAGAAAGGGAAGACGCCAATCTTAATTATAACTCTTTGAGAACTATGGGGGTTTGACTTGACCACCTCAAGTCACGAGAGATTGAAATCAAAAGCAAGGAATGGAATGGTGGAAACGAAGGATTGATCACGTGTCTGTCGCAATGCAGATATTGGCTGTGGCACATAAATTGTAACGTGGTTGTGAAACTTGCGTCCAAAAGCGGACATATGCATTTTGTATCTTTTTTCAGGAAAAGAGAAAATCTGAAATTGGTACTCACATTAAGAAAATAAATCGAAGATAAAATATATGAAGAGTCCACTGCAAGAATGATAGATGTCATTTTGAATACATTTTGCAGGAGAAGCAATTGAAAGTTTGAAATGCTTAGCGCTCAAAGCTTAACTGTGATTTTCCGATCATTACTGGACAATGACTATCCGTGTTAATGCCATATAACTCTCTATGCACATTCTACAGGGACATCACTTTATTTTTACCAACATTTTTAACATTAACCTGGCTATACTCGGAAACACTGTTGCCCCCTTCCATTACAGGAGTTTGATGTTACTAGTGCAATATGTAAACAAATCATTTTACTAGGTATAGGTGGAGAGAAAAGTAGTGTATCCATTTATGTTGTAGGGAAATACGATATTACGATTTTCAGTTTGATCATCACTTTTACGAAATTTATCAAAATACAGTAGAGTAGTAACATTTTTTTTTTTTCAAAAACTCAACTTTTCAGGCGGCTATGTTCGTTATATAATGTCTGCTTTATTTAGCATATTAATTATTGATGTTAACATACAATATAGAGAGTGCATTTAAATTGAGGGGGTCATAAGTAAAGGGCTGTAAGTGCACTTAAGTTACTTTTGAGAAAATGGGGTTGAAATAATTAAGCTTTCGTAAAATCGGTGAAATTTTTATTTAAATTTTAATGTGTGATGCAATTAAAATATCCCTTTGCCACTAAAATTTTAGATACCTTTGCTTACACTGGATGCACTTAACTCATGTTATTACAAATGTCACTAGCATTCCTTTGCTTCTAGCCACCTCAATTCAAAAAAAGCTAATCTGAATTTTTAAACAAGTTGCTGAAAATGGTTGCTGTTCATTACAATGCAGGCTTCAATGCAGTACGCATATTATTAAAAACATTTTGAAGTATATTCTCTGAAATTGAATTTATCGTTTCTTGAATATAATTTTTAGTACGATATTATTAATATAGGTTCTTTCTTCTATAGAAAACGCAATCATATTTATGAAACACACTATACACTGCAGCACTTTTGTTGACGTCGTACAAAATTTTGTCCAATATTCTTTTGAGAAGATTAACTCCGTACGTAGATGAAATTATTGGGGATCATCAGTGCGGTTTTCGGCGTAATAGATCGACTATTGATCAGATTTTTGTATTCGACAGATAATGGAGAAACAAATGGGAGTATAAGGGTACAGTACATCAGTTATTCATAGATTTCAAAAAGGCTTATGACTCGGTTAAGAGGGAAGTATTATATGATATTCTTATTGAATTTGGTATTCCCAAGAAACTAGTTCGATTAATTAAAATGTGTCTCAGTGAAACATACAGCAGAGTCCGTATAGGTCAGTTTCTATCTGATGCTTTTCCAATTCACTGCGGGCTAAAGCAAGGAGATGCACTATCACCTTTACTTTTTAACTTCGCGCTAGTATATGCCATTAAGAAAGTTCAGGATAACAGGCAGGGTTTGGAATTGAACGGGTTACATCAGCTTCTTGTCTATGCAGATGACGTGAATATGTTAGGAGAAAATACACAAACGATTAGGGAAAACACAGAAATTTTACTGGAAGCAAGTAGAGCGATCGGTTTGGAAGTAAATCCCGAAAAGACAAAATATATGATTATGTCTCGTGACCAGAATATTGTACGAAATGGAAATATAAAAATTGGAGATTTATCCTTCGAAGAGGTGGAAAAATTCAAATATCTTGGAGCAACAGTAACAAATATAAATGACACTCGGGAGGAAATTAAACTCAGAATAAATATGGGAAATGCGTGTTATTATTCGGTTGAGAAGCTCTTATCATCCAGTCTGCTGTCGAAAAATCTGAAAGTTAGAATTTATAAAACAGTTATATTACCGGTTCTTCTGTATGGTTGTGAAACTTGGACTCTCACTCTGAGAGAGGAACATAGGTTCAGGGTGTTTGAGAATAAGGTGCTAAGGAAAATATTTGGGGCTAAGCGGGATGAAGTTACAGGAGAATGGAGAAAGTTACACAACGCAGAACTGCACGCATTGTATTCTTCACCTGACATAATTAGGAACATTAAATCCAGACGTTTGAGATGGGCAGGGCATGTAGCACGTATGGGCGAATCCAGAAATTCATATAGAGTGTTAGTTGAGAGACCGGAGGGAAAAAGACCTTTAGGGAGGCCGAGACGTAGATGGGAGGATAATATTAAAATGGATTTGAGGGAGGTGGGATATGAAGATAGAGACTGGATTAATCTTGCACAGGATAGGGACCGCTGGCGGGCTTATGTGAGGGCGGCAATGAACCTTCGGGTTCCTTAAAAGCCATTTGTAAGTAAGTAAGTAAGTACTATACACTGCAGTGTTTACTTCACTGCTTGAAGACTTCGAATGTAACAGCGGCCGTAAGTTTGTGTGTCTGACGGGAGCAAGGACATTAGTGAAGGGGTGAGAGTGAAGTACATTCAGAAATGCAGGTACAATAAAAATGCAAGTAAAAATAAAATGATGTCCCTGTATATGTCTTAAGCTATGCATTGACAGTCTTGGTTCATTTTCGACAAGAAAATGACACCCATCATTCTTGCAGTGGACTCTTCATATGGAATATCTGGTTCATTCTTACTACTCGAATGTGTTGATACCACATTTATCCCCTCAGTATTTCAATAGTATATATATATATATATATATATATATATATATATATAAATTTTGATTTTCCACTTTTGATTGAAAACTGCATTTTTCTCTACATTTCATTGGAAATTTCATTAGTATTTCAGTTTTTATGATTTCAAAATAAATAATTATTTTTATTGAGTTACAATTAGAGCCTAGATGTTTAGGCGTTTGTAACAGTTAAAATAGGCAGGCAAAAAAGGCATAAAACGTAAAAAAAATTGGCACAATAAATTTTGAAATAGTCAGTATACAATTTTAAAAGCATAATATACTGCATTTAGCAATAAATTTAAATTGCCTATATCAATATAACTCACATATTTACTTCGTAGGTGATATATGTTGACTTATAAAATAATTTTTTTCGCGATTAACTGTCTTTTCACAAAACTTACATAACAAAACTGTTCTATCGGTTGAAAACACATGGTCACCTAATTCACCAACGTAAGCATGAATTTAGGCATTCTAGCTAACCCATCTTATACCTTCTGTCACCCGACCTTCTGTCACCCGACAGTAACTGACTGTTCCTCACTCAAATTTATTTCTCCTACAATAATAAACACGTGTAGAACAAAATTGGGACAGTAAGATTTGAAAATATGAAAGCAAACAATTGTAAATGCTACGTGACAACAATATACCGGCGTCCTGTGTGGTTAGTATTTGTCAGGACTGAAAATAAGTTTTCGGTACTTTCTTTGAATCTTTTTTTGACTTGGGGAGGGGGGGGGGAACGCTTCTTATGTACATTTGAGGCAACTAAACTTTCCAAGAAAATGGGAACATTATGTTGCACTTGTGATGTAATTTTTTATTATATTGACAGTAATTAAGTGGTATACATTCCGAAAAAAAAACCTACTGATATTTAATTTGAAACGAGCTTACTAAAACAACCCCTTGTTAAACACGATGATAAATCTATTAGGGGGGGGAAAGTGCTGGTGGGCGGATTTGGCAGAAAAGAGGGAGCAGCACAGAAGATAGTAACAGGTCCGATCCATATGTGATAGGGTGGATCATCCCCAATGAAAAAGTGGACCATAGTCGCCCCTAACCTTCCCTAATTGAATTTTGATTATTAATCTGAGTATAACAAAAAGCCCGGGGCAGACCAGACAACCCCTTTCACTGTACATCTCTACCGACAGGTGCCTCCACATTACACCCTTCGCGTTGCGCATATCGCTCTTCATTTTTCTGTGTCTTGTTCCTTATTATTTATATTCGTAGACAATAGGTCATTAAATCAGGACAGATTTAGGAATTAGTATTCCTGGTGCACAATTTCTACATTCTCGCATTAGGCATTCATACAAATAATGCCCATGGCTTGTCAGTAGCCTATATCTTTTCATTAATAGTCTTCCTCGTATGTAATCGTAAAAACTTTGTAACTAATTCAACAGTTCATAGCATAAATACAAGTCAAAGAAATGACTTTCATACTCCATCGGCAAGTGTATCGTGCTATCAAAAAGGAGTGCGTTAAATATGGCAGTAAAAATTTTTAATAGCCTTCCTATAAATATAAAAAATGGAACTCAAAACATAAGATTATTTAGGGCCAAACTAAAAAAGTACCTAATTTCTCACGCCTTCTATTCTGTAAGTGAATTCATGACATTCAATAACACTTCATGAAATTGATACTAAAACTAGGAGACTATATTGTAAATCTCGTCTGTATCTTATATTTCATCTAGACTGTGACTGTAAATTAAGACTTTATAATAGTATTAAGTTTTTTGACTTGTTCCATATTCTAGCTGTAAAGCAATGTATGAATACCATGGAATGTTAATAAATACAATACAATACAATATAATTGTCTTAAAATTATTTTTTTCTTCGGTTAATGTAACCAATTTCCTAAGGGGAATCATACTGATTATTAGAGACACCAAAATATTAAATTTCATACTGCAAACCACTCCTGCGAGCGGTAAGGCAACAAGAATTCTCACGATAAGTTACTGTAGTAGTGTGGCACCTAGTGGTATTGTTACAATCTACCATATGAACTTCCACCATGTCACTTGATTTCTGCCACTTCTTTGTGTCAGCAGCGTGGTGATAGTGAATCTAATATAATCGCTCACGTGGATGTATATTTAGCTAACATTCTGTAACTAAATAACGGATTTGTATGCAAAGAAATCAACAATCTTAAGATGTTATTGATTTAAAGAAATATTAAAGAACATTTAACTTAGTACGATTTTCGAACATGTGGTGATTATAGGCTAGAATGAAGGAAATAATAATTTATGGCGTAGTTTCTCAATTCGCACCACTTTGTAGGTGCCTAATTCGCACCGGTGCGATATGAGCAGCTGTAGCAATTCTAACCGTACCAAAGAAGGCCCCAAAAATGTTAACTGAACTAGGAATGCATCAGGTGGGTGCAATATCAAGTGGTGAAAAGGGCGTTAATACAACAAGTGTGTGTTGTACAAGCGCACCAGGTATTTTGTGCCACCCATGATAATTTCTAAACGTCAAACAGTGCATCCTACATTATCAGCTGGTGCCCCTCCAGGATCGTTATTTGTTTGCTCTGAGTCAGGTTACATCAACAGTGAACAATTTGTCGAATAGTCAAACATTTTATTTGCCACTCAAACCTGCCATAGAAAAAAGTGCTGCTTCTGTATGTCCACCTATACGAACCATTCCAAAAATTTAGAAGCTAGATTATCTCGGGAAAATGGTGTGCTCCTGTTTCAGCTTCCTCGTCATAATACTCATAGGCCCAGCCTTTAGATGTTTCTATCTTCAAACCATTTCAGACAGCTATATCATGAAGCAGTTCTTAGGTGGCTTCGAGATAATCGAGGAGAAAAGGTGACGCAGTTTACAGTCTGAACTACCTGGTGAAGCACATTGCAAAGACAGTTTAAATGTTAGGTAATTTATGCTCTATTTTTTCAATTTCATTCAAAGATGCGTTCCATTAATTTCAATAAACTTGTAATTTGCATTTATTACATTATTCATATTAAATACTGTTCAATATGTTCAATATTAAAAGCTCTCCTTCATCCTGTTCCCTGCAGGTAAAGAGGTAAATTTATTTATTTATTTATTTATCTATGCATTTATTTATTTATTTGTTTGCTTGTTTGTTTATTTATTTATTTATTTATTGTTGCCTAGAAAAGTCGAATTATTTAGTTCATTCAGGTAAGAATTTGTTGATTCTGACGAACAGTTTGATAATGCAGGCCTATTTATATATTATTTGGTAGCATATTAAATGGTCTATAGACAAAAATATGAATACCTTAAGGTTTTCTTTGTAAACAATAATATAAACTGCTCCAAATGATTTTGGGACAAAGATATTTTAAATTGAAATATTTATTTCATATGTTTATGCTCAACCATGCCGAAATGTAGTAATTATACACCTGGTAGTAGCTCTTTAATGCATCTAATTAAAGTATACTTATTCATTATAATTCAGTTGTTCAGCCAATGAGAAATCCCCATTGTGCCATTACAAAACCGCAAGTATCGATTATTCTCGGATATGCAATCGAAAGGCAATTAGCGAAAAGTCACGGAGGCTGGAAATCCAATACCGGTACTGTCGCAGAAGGTTATGTTCTGTTAATATAATAATTAGCGTTAATTGCAAATAATATTCAAATAAATTCAATTTGTCATCTCGTTTTTCAATTCTAAATCAATTTCCAGGTTATATCAAGACTAATCTTCATGTTATTCTCTAGATTATATCAAGGTCAATGCCATTCATGCCTCGGAAAAAATCAATACTTTCGCGTCTGCGCACATCTCACAATTCAGGTCCGTTCCGCTCCTCACTTACATAACCATAACATGAATACTTATGAATAATTTCAAGTTAGAAATATGGTCGAGCATAAAAAGTCTTATGAAACTTGCCTGTAATGGTAATTAAGACGCTCGTATGAAAATTATGAAACTCGCTTGCGCTCGTTTCATAAACAAACATACTCGCATCTTAATTACTACCATTATAGGCTCGTTGCATAATGTACTACCCATGTTATACTTTGCCACAATAAATTCATATTTTGTCACAGTTTTCTTCATATACTGCCGGCTTTTAGCGATTAATAACTGTGGTATGGGGAGAGAAGTATAATGGAACGTTAAAGAGATGTGTAAGATCTCATACTAATAATAATAGTATATTATTATTATTATTATTATTATTATTATTATTATTATTATTATTATTATATTCTTATTGAATTTGGTATTCCCAGGAAACTAGTTCGATTAATTAAAATGTGCTCAGTGAAACGTACAGCAGAGTTCGTATAGGTCAGTTTCTGTCAGATGCGGTTCCAATTCACTGTGGGCTAAAGCAAGGAGATGCACTATCACCTTTACTTTTTAACTTCGCTCTAGAATATGCCATTAGGAAAGTCCAGGATAACAGAGAGGGTTTGGAATTGAACGGGTTACATCAGCTGCTTGTCTATGCGGATGACATGAATATGTTAGGAGAAAATCCACAAACGATTAGGGAAAACACGGGAATTTTATTGGAAGCAAGTAAAGAGATAGGTTTGGAAGTAAATCCCGAAAAGACTTGGTATATGATTATGTCTCGTGGTCAGAATATTGTACGAAATGGAACTATAAAAGTTGGAGATTTATCTTTTGAAGAGGTGGAGAAGTTCAAATATCTTGGAGCAACAGTAACAAATATAAATGATACTCGGGAGGAAATTAAACACAGAATAAATATGGGAAATGCCTGTTATTATTCGGTTGAAAAGCTTTCATCATACAGTCTGCTGTCCAAAACTCTGAAAGTTAGAATTTATAAAACAGTTATATTACCGGTTGTTCTTTATGGTTGTGAAACTTGGACTCTCACTTTGAGAGAGGAACATAGGTTAAGGCTGTTTGAGAATAAGGTGCTTAGGAAAATATTTGGGGCTAAGCGGGATGAAGTTACAGGAGAATGGAGAAAGTTA
Source organism: Periplaneta americana (assembly GCA_025594305.2). Taxonomy (NCBI): domain Eukaryota; kingdom Metazoa; phylum Arthropoda; class Insecta; order Blattodea; family Blattidae; genus Periplaneta; species Periplaneta americana. The sequence goes on from JAJSOF020000027.1 coordinate 106,243,405, forward strand.
CACAACACAGAACTGCATGCATTGTATTCTTCACCTAACATAATTAGGAACATTAAATCCAGACGTATGAGATGGGCAGGGCATGTAGCATGTATGGGCGAATCCAGAAATGCATATAGAGTGTTAGTTGGGAGGCCAGAGTAAAAAGACCTTTAGGGAGACCGAGAAGTGGATGGGAAGGTAATATTAAAATGGATTTGAGGGAGGTGGGATATGATGATAGAGAATGGATTAATCTTGCTCAGGATAGGGACCAATGGCGGGCTTATGTGAGGACGGCAATGAACCTCCGGGTTTCTTAAAAGCCAGTAAGTAAGTATGATTATTATTATTATTATTATTATTATTATTATTATTACTGCATATTTCACTTGTAACAGTATATATTATTTCCAAGATAAGGTTTTAGATCAGATCTCTCTTATTTCCCGAACCAATTTTAATTTCACTGCTTTCTTATATCTTCGTATACTTCACAGTCCCCGAATAGCATCTATAGTTGGAGAAGAATGTTAAAATCAATTGTCAAATACTAAACACAGTATCTATTTTAATACAAGCTGAAGACTACAGACCGATATTAAAGCAATCTGGTGTCACGCATCGTCAGAAAACGATACCAGGACTTGAATCTCACTCACAGAGAGGCACAATGGCTTACATGTTTATAGCATTGAGCGGCTTCTCATCACATAGTCTCAGTTACATAAAACTGCTCATTAGTGTCACAGTGTGATATCTGTTGCCATAGAAACAGAGACAGACGTGTGGAAGCTGTATCATTTACACGGCTCTTATTACGGCAAAGAATTGATGTATTAATACTACAGTCCCTGAACGAGATGATAACAAAGCAATACAAATAACTAAGCAACTCCAGCAAATTACAGACATTTGTAATGGGAACAGCTTGACTTCTGCTGCTGGAAGGGTTGAAATCGACTCTGAAAGAGGCACTCGTGACAAGGATTGTCTCGCAAATGATCGATTTCTCATTGAAGAACAAACTAACACTGAAAGAAATTATGTATAGCAACCGAGACTAGTCAAATTGCAATCAGTAAGGAGAAAGTGATCCTTGCAGATAATAGTAGTAGTGTTGATGCTAGTAGTGTTTATTTGATGATGATTTCAATTATAGAGGTTGTTCAAAATCGAAATTCTACTTCCCCTAGAAATGGCTAACAAATTTTACCTTGACCCCTTGATCAAGGACGGGGTAGTTTATGTGTGAAACTTTAGGGGGGACTCCAATGAAAATCATTAAAATTTTCCAAAAAAAAAAATGGCTATTTCACTTAGGCCTATCTAGAATGTATATTTTCATACCCCAAATGAATTTAGTTCAATACTGATTATAAATATGGTTTATTTTTTAAATTAAGGCTATAAGGGAGCGTGGCATTTAAAGAATGTCAAAATTATTTTTTTTATCAAAGAATTCTTTTTTACAAATTTCTGATTACAACTCCAGTAACTTTTGTTCTAAAGTTGGCTCCCTGAAGTTACTGGATGAATGTAACGGAGGAGACTTTTAATGGGTATGTGTTACATAAATATTCATTGTACTTTCAAAGCATATCCTTATTGTTATTTATTCTTCCGTTTTCATACTCTCTCTCGCTATCATAATATTTAATACTCGATCACAACGCGATAACACGCTAGAAATTCCACTTTACACATTATCTCTGTATTCCTCATCTTTCACTTTTGCTACCTCTCGTCACTGGAACTCTCTGCCGCCTGAAGTCAAGGGCTGCCGAACATTGAAATCTTTTAAATCCAATTTAGAAAATTATCTTATGACGAGTATTCACTAAATTTGTGATATTCTAGTAATATTTACTTTATTTTATCTGTTTTAGTTTCGTCACATATTATCTGATAATGGTACGTCTATAATGCGATAAGTTGAGCTATATATAATCATAATTTTCCTTACTGCGTGTACCTAAAAATATTGCGTTCATTTTATGCTTTGTACTTCTCTATTTTATTATTATTATTATTATTATTATTATTATTATTATTATTATTATTATTATTATCGTTATTATTATTATTACTGTTATTATTATCATCATCATTATCAATATTATTATTGTCTTGTATTTTATACTTTTTATTTTGACCTACTGTTCACATTTTATTATGCTTTTTCCTTTCTTTCTATATGTTATATATTATGTCTGATTTATACTGACTTGTTGTTTACATTATATTATGATTATCTACTTCAGGTTTGTGTGTAAATTTGTATTGTACTTTACTTTGTAAATTTGTAGTGCTTTTTGTATCGCAGTTTTACTCCTGGTTGAGTGTTAGAGAAGGCCGTATGGCCTTAACTCTGCCATTATTATTATTATTATTATTATTATTATTATTATTATTATTATTATTATTATTATTATTATTATTTACTTACTTACTTACTTACTGGCTTTTAATAATAATAATAATAATAATAACATAATAATAATAATAATAATAGTAATTAGGCCTATTATTATTATTATTATTATTATTATTATTATTATTATTATTATTATTATTATTATTATTATAGATATTATATTTACGTAAGTTTATTTTTCTTGATTCAATACCAACTTTTTTATACCAGATATTAATCAATCTGGATGAAATTTTTACTGCAAGTATTTATGAGATAGCTGTATGTTTCTATGTATTTATTTTGTAAGAAATGCCACTAATTCATTTTATTAATATTTTTTCATGAATTATAGAAAAAATAACAATTTCAAAATTTCAATTTTTTTTAAAGAGAATAAATGAGATATTTTATAAAATCAACGCACAGAAATGTTTCTCTATGTCTTGTGAATGTAACCAAAAAAAAAGGACGCTTAAAAATTGAGATCTTCTAGTAAAACCTTCGGTTTGAAAATATTTCTAAAAATAAGTAGAAGAAAATATAAAATCAAAAGCCAAAAACGTGAAGAATTACTATGTTTGAGGTCTTGTAACAATAAATGAGAATTTTACTTGACTTTAATGAATTTTTCCACAATTCTTTTACCTCTCACGACATTATCAACAATAATCTCACTAGACGTTTTGATTTATCTAGAGAAAATCAAAACTCGAGTGGGATTTAATTGACTATTACACGATTAGAAGAAAGTATATAAAGATTAGAAGTAACGAAGTACTCCAACACAATAAAATATTAATTGACTTACGAAAATACAACTGTCTTCAAATTTGTACCATCTCAACATTACAAATATTACGCTAGATGCATGCCAGATGGCAGTAGTGACCAATGCCTTCTCGTCGAGAAGTTCTCGATCTATTATACACGATGGCAATGTTACTAGTCAAGAAAGCTTTGTTGATTCAGTTTCATTTTTATTAAAATGCAACATTCCACTTCAATTATCCGAATCCCAGTAATCAACGTCAGTTGACAGATAATTTTCAATACATCTTAATATTAAACAATCTCTGATACGTGACTATCCATAATATCATATAGCAGAAGCTATAACATAACCTAACTAATATAGACAAGTGTTAGAAAAGTTTTAATTAACGACGATGACATAAAAAATAAACATGAATAATTTTAAAAGGAATAATTATTGAATGTACAGTTTTCAAATTTGAATGTGGTTGGTGGTTCAATTGATGTTATATTGGACGTGTGCGTAATAGAAGTGGAACTCGTTGATTTAGGCCTACATGGTGTATTCAACTTATTCAGGATTTCCGAATGAATAATTTTAAAAGGAATAATTATTGAATGTACAATTTTCAAATTTGAATGTGGTTGGTGGTTCAATTGATGTTATATTGGACGTGTGCGTAATAGAAGTGAACTCGTTGATTTAGGCCTACATGGTGTATTCAACTTATTCAGGATTTCCGAATGAATAATTTTAAAAGGAATAATTATTGAATGTACAATTTTCAAATTTGAATGTGGTTGGTGGTTCAATTGATGTTATATTGGACGTGTGCGTATTAGAAGTGGAACTCGTTGATTTAGGCCTACATGGTGTATTCCGAATGGTGCTCTTCATTTATTTGTAAATCGGATTTCAGAAGATGCATAGGTATGATCAGTGATTTTTATTAATTCTTGTTCTTGAATGCCAATGCGAGTCATATTTGAAACTGCTGTGCTTGGACTGGAGTGGTTTGTAATTTTATATATATTTTTTTTTTTTTGACGTCCAGACCAGCGCAGTTTCAAATGTTGGCAAACAAAGAAACAAATGCTAGGGACGCGATAAAATTAAACAAATGCTAGGGACGCGATAAAATTAAACAAATGCTAGGGATGCGATAAAATTAAACAAATGCTAGGGACGCGATAAAATTGTGCGATAAGCAGCCATGATTGGCTGAAATACGTCCTTTCGTACCGTTTTATTGGTCAAAAGTAGTATGACGTAGTAAGAGTGTAATAGTCAATGTAATATCAAGAAATTACCAAGGTTATCACGAAATAACCAATCTTTTAGCTTAAGTTGTAAAAGTGGTTTTTGGCACTTGTTCAAGAACGTGTCCAGTCTTTTATGTCTCCAGATTTGTACAGCAAATTATCGTCTTTCAGATGAAAAAATCGGAATAAGGATATATTTACACATTTGCATTTTAAATTAATTTTCATGTAATTATCACGAAATTACCAATGTTTACCCTATATTTTGAATGATAATAAGCATATGAGGCAAGAAATGAACTGAGTTGTTGCGAGACGTTTCAAACATGTATTGAGAAATTCCACGTCATCATCTTGGTAATGCTACTGAGCCGTTTGCATCTTCCCCTTCTCGCACGTCAGGTTGAATCTTTTAAGAACCTGTTCTGTGCTTGTTCATAACATTTAACACTTGCCTATAAATGCGAAGTACAACACCGCTGACGCTTAGTAATTGCGGAGGGATCTTTATTGTAATGCAGAGTTTATAACAGTTAATAGAGGTTGTACAGCTAGCCTTATTACTCTCTGATTGCGAGGGGTGACCTAAAATAATGGAATGATAATGTGTATTTGTTCTGGCGAAGTTAAGACCGCCAGGCCTTTTCTTCCACTTAGCCAGAAACAAAAGAAGTTAGCACAATTTGCAAAAATACAAGTTAATAATTACAGACTAATATATGGGTCATTCAATAATAAAATTAGTGGCAACGTTTGAATTAAGGGGAGATAATGGTATTTTTTAAAACTTTTATCCTATTTGGTGTAAATTATTTATTTTTTTTTTTTTTGTAGAGAGCTCATAGCTGTGGCAACTCAACCAAATAAAAATATTTTTAAAAAAAAATTATTTGGGGGCCCAAATTTGAAAAAAAAAAAAAATATACCCAATGCAGGATTGTACTAAAACCGATATATCTAAACCGTTTTTAAAGATAGATTCAAACGGTTTTTGCAATGTATTTGCAAAAGTATGTTCTACAAACTGTCTGTAACAGAATTTTGAAATTAGTCCCTACGTTTGTAAAATAAACAATTAAAATTTAGTAATAATTTTCTGACTTCCTTTCTTGAAAACAAACGGACGTATTTTTTAAATGAAATCAATTAACAAAATTCTGTTACAGAGAAAAGTTTCCTAAAAGTCTAAAGAATGTGTGTTCTAAATTTCATGCATGTATCTTTAATAGTTCAGAAATTATATCCATTTTGTCTGGCAATGTAGCAAAAAAAAAAAATGAAGTTACTGGAAACCGATAAAAGCGGGCGTGTGATTAAAAATCCATAGCGCAGGAAGTTCAAAAATGATGTCTCAACATCCGATAAGGGCACAAATACCCACAAAATGTTATGTAATGTATTCCACACATATCAAAGGGTATTTTAAAGAAAAAGGAATTTGAAAATTTAATTTACCGGAAACAACAATAAAAGTGGGCGAGTGATTTAAAAATCCATAAAGCAGGAAGTTTAAAAATGGCAATCCACGCATATCACAGGGTATTTTAAAGAATTTTTCTTTTTTGAAAATTGAGTAATTTTTCATCAAAAATACCATCCTCTCCCCTTAACAACAAAGAAAACATTTTTGGGACAGTCACATTGTTGCAGTGCTCTCCTCCGAAATGAAGAACCCACCTTCACACCTTAGAACAGGGTTGCCAGATTGATTTTACCTGAAGTCGCCAAATCTTGGTGCTAGTGTAGCCCAATGTCGCCAATTTTCTACTTTAAAAATAAGTAATCTCGATGTATGCGTTTTTTTAATAATGTAATATCGTTATTTTATGTCATATTTACGTAATAAATTCTCCATGTTGAATCTTTCGTACACTACTTGTAACACTTGAATATAAATAATTGATTAAATGGCGATCTTACTCGTGTTAATTGTGTAAGCATGTATGGCTTACAGCTGTTTCGGTGCTTCTTCACACCATCCTTAGAGCCT
>JAJSOF020000027.1:106254808-106334808 GCA_025594305.2 Periplaneta americana
AGCCTGATTGAAAGATGGAACTCAACAATAAACTTGTGTATACAAGGCTAATGAGTTGATAGACAAACATATAGACTGCCAGTCTGTCGCTATTACGTCACAAAATGCAGTTTGTCTATATGGAGATTAATAATACAGGCCGCTCCGATTGAGCTTCTCCAATAACCGATGCGGTTGATATTTAATGTGTAAAGCCCGAAATGGGTTACGCATTTCTTCAACTACTCTCGTTGGAAATATATTAACAATAGAGGTACCAAACAGTGTGTTAACACTACACAATGGATCCCAGGTGAATGCACATGTTCAACTATGCTGTGGTCGAAGATGCATTGAATGTTTCTGATTTCATTTGTTATTTATATTTCTGTAAAGGTCCCTCATAGCATCATTGAAAACAACACAAATGGTAGTAATTAATATACTGTATGCAGTTGGTCAGGTTGTGGTAACAGAATCAGAAGGTAATTTGCAAAACTTCGGTTTATGAACTATTTTCCCACAACTTCGTTATCCACATTGGACCAAAAGAACATTGTAAACCTTTATTTCAATCCTGTAAAATTCTCACTCTTCCATCGCTATATGTATTGCAGTGTTTGTTATATACTAAAATGAATATAGATAATTTCCCTTTGAACTTGCATTTTCACGAACACCATACGAGAAGTTGTAACGAAGTCTTGATTTATGCAGATACAAGACTACACAAAACAGTTTTTATTATCTGTCTCTGAAGTTTCGATTTTGATTGACTTAATTTCTTCCTGTAACCACTACAGGTTGCCATGGACAAAGAGTACCATTATACAATAGAGTAAATGCCTTGAGGCTTAGTGATAAATTGTTGTTAGAGAGAAAAATAACAATTTCAATTATATTGAAACACATGATATTAAACGAAGTAACGTCAAGGAGATGCGAATTAGTCATGGTCCATATGTATGTTGTCTGAAAATAGTTATTGAGCCTTTGAGTGCTGCAATTGTTAGATCTCTTAAAATATTTTTATGCAGGCCAAAAGATTTACAGAAGTCGACTAGGAACCGGGGTATGGTCCCACGGGCTCCTATCATTAGTCCCGTAATGACGATGGATTCCAGATGGTATTTGTCCTTATAAAAACTGATGGATGGTTCATATATATTCCTTTTTCCTCGTGTACTTCTTCTGGCTGGTGTTCGTGCGATTCGAATCTCACAGTAGGGTCTATGATGTAACCTTCAAGAGAGGGAGGTTTAAATGCAATTATGTCGATTCTTCGATTACTGCCCTCACTTGATATGCCGTGTACTTCTTCAAATACTGAATAACCTTTGTTCCTTAAGGTAGTTGCTATTATAGATCTTACTGTATGATGCTTACCAAATTCAACTAAAAATTTAAATTATGATTCATTCAAATCGTTAATTAAAAGAAAATTGTATGAACACAGTTTGTATAGCATTAACGAATATTTTAACTTGGCAAATAATTTTGTATGATTTTATTTATATTGACGTTGTTATGCATAAGGCACTTATGTCCAAGCAATAAAGTAGCTATCTATCTATCTATCTATCTATCTATCTATCTATCTATCTATCTATCTATCTATCTATCTATCTATCTATCTATCTATCTATCTATCTATCTATCTATCTATCTATCTGTCTGTCTGTCTGTCTGTCTGTCTGTCTGTCTGTCTGTCTGTCTGTCTGTCTGTCTGTCTGTCTGTCTGTCTGTCTGTCTGTCTGTCTGTCTGTCTGTCTGTCTGTCTGTCTGTCTGTCTGTCTGTCTGTCTGTCTGTCTGTCTGTCTGTCTGTCTGTCTGTCTGTCTACCTGTCTGTCTGTCTACCTGTCTGTCTGTCTACCTGTCTGTCTGTCTATCTGTCTACCTATCTGTCTATCTATCTATCTATCTATCTATCTATCTATCTATCTATCTATCTATCTATCTATCTATCTATCTATCTATCTATCTATCTATCTATCTATCTATCTATCTATCTATCTATCTATCTATCTATCTATCTATCTACCTATCTACCTATCTACCTACCTACCTACCTACCTACCTACCTACCTACCTACCTACCTATCTATCTATCTATCTATCTATCTATCTATCTATCTATCTATCTATCTATCTATCTATCTATCTATCTATCTATCTATCTATCTATCTATCTATCTATCTATCTATCTATCTATCTATCTATCTATCTATCTATCTATCTATCTATCTATCTATCTATCTACCTACCTACCTACCTACCTACCTAACTATCTATCTATCTATCTATCTATCTATCTATCTATCTATCTATCTATCTATCTATCTATCTATCTATCTATCTATCTATCTATCTATCTATCTATCTATCTATCTATCTATCTATCTATCTATCTATCTATCTATCTATCTATCTATCTATCTATCTATCTATCTATCTGTCTATCTGTCTATCTGTCTATCTACCTACCTACCTACCTACCTACCTACCTACCTATCTGTCTGTCTGTCTGTCTGTCTGTCTGTCTGTCTGTCTGTCTGTCTGTCTGTCTGTCTGTCTGTCTGTCTGTCTGTCTGTCTGTCTATCTATCTATCTATCTATCTATCTATCTATCTATCTATCTATCTATCTATCTATCTATCTATCTATCTATCTATCTATCTATCTATCTATCTATAGACGACATGATGCAATCAATATATTCCCGAACTCCACTTGTATTTATTGTACCGTTAAACATATATGCGCGTGTCACTGAAAATTATTGCTTCCATGCCTGTTGAAATCTAAACTGCAATTAAACCTGGTTTCAGGCTCCTCCCTCAATATCTAAATTGACGTGTTTTTGTTTAAATTGAATTCAATTTAAACAGTTACAAACGCGGACAAATTATTAGACTAAAACGTTTTCTTGGAAACATAATTCGTCATATCAACTATCAGTAAATTTACAGAGTCTCTATTGTTGTAAATATGATTGTTTACATCTTCTGGTATATTTTTCCAGTGGATAAGTATATTTTTACTATTTATGTTGGTAATACTAGTGTTTTAATTATATACTGCAGAAGATATTCTCCCATGGCCTGCAAGAAGACCGGACATGAACGAAATTGAAAATCTGTGATCTATACTGAAGAAAGTGAACAAAAAGAGGCTTACAACAAAACATGGACTCATTTAAGCACTGTATGATATATGGCTAATGATGCTGATATTCAAAGAAAGTGTCAAACTTTGGTTTCCAGCATCCGTGACAAAATCAACGTGTTTATCTATACTAATAATAAATCTGTAGCCGAAATTTTTCTGGTAATTTTCGATTTTCCAAAAATAATTGGTCCTAACATATATAATTAACCACCCTGAAACCGAAAATCGCTTTTTTGAAATTTTTGTTTGTATGTCTGTCTGTCTGTCTGTCTGTCTGTATGTTTGTTACCTTTTCACGCGATAATGGCTGAACGGATTTCGATGAAAATTGGAATATAAATTAAGTTCGTTGTAACTTAGATTATAGGCTATATGGCATTCAAAATACATTATTTAAAACGGGGGTTATAAGGGGGCCTGAATTAAATAAATCGAAATATCTCGCTTATTATTGATTTTTGTGAAAAATGTTACATAACAAAAGATTCTTTAACACTAATTTGCGATCAGTTTTATTCCTCGAAAAAGTTTGATAGGATTGATATTTAATGAGATAAATGAGTTTTAAAATTAAAATAACTGTCATCTAAAGCCGTGTAATGAATTAAAAAACAAATGACTTCATCTATAAGGGGCCTTGGACAGCAACAATCGAAAGCCATGAAATATAGCCTACAGAGAATGTTTCTGTGTTTGTATGAAGTAATATCGGAAGCTAAATTAACCGATTTGTATAATTAATTATTATTTCACCATTGGAAAGTGTAGTTTCTCTAGATGGACATAATGCTATAATGTTATTACAGTAACTTCTGATATAATATAATATAATATAATATAATATAATATAATATAATATAATATGTAATATTATATTTAATATAATTTAAGTTATTTGAAGGGTTCAGAACCATAGTGGGTCAAGCGCCATTTACTGAATACGTAGAAAACAAGGGTTAAAATTAACTTATTACCATAATTCATTGGAAACCTATAACAAGTAAAATAAAATATACACATTAAATCTATATGATGTCAATCTTCATTAAACTATGGTTGCATGTAATAAAAATTAAGAAACATGTTAAAGGAAATGTCATTGCACCAAATGAGTGTCTCTGGACCAAAATGATCGCATTTAAATTATTTGGATGCCATTTAAATTAAGTAACATATTAAACGATTTATCCTTATATCAAACACGAATGTTCCTGGATCAAATGTCCTATTTTAATTATGTAATTACTGGTACGGCTATTAAAGAATAAGGAATGTTCACAAAATATCACTAACCTCAAGACTCAATTTTCTATTCATTATTTCTGTGCAAAATACATTTTTGTTCATTATTTCTACCGATAAATGCAGCTTCGTTGCACATATAATTAATTTAGTCTAATAATTTGTCCAAGTCTGTAGTTATTATACTGGGAAGTTTTGAAATGAAAGCCTTCTGTAATGCTGGAGGTAGTTAAAGAGCTATTTGTCGAGTTAATTTTAATACAGTGTATGAGAGAGAGGAGAGAGAGGGAGTCCGTCTCTCCTACTAATCAATTGTAGCAGAAGCTGCTAAGTTCCCCAAAATAATTTATTTCGAGGTTGAAGAAAATGTAAGTTAATTTTTTTTAAACCTATTATTTTATTATCTGTATAGGCCTATACAAAAAGTGGGTCGAATAGAAGTACATTGTGGGCCTTAGGTTGCCGACCTCTGTTCTAGAGCAAAGTTAAAAAGTAAAGGTGATAGTGCATCTCCTTGCTTTAGCCCGCTGTGAATTGGAAAAAGCGTCAGACAGAAACTGGCTTATACGGACTCTGCTGTACGTTTCACTGAGACACATTTTAAATAATCGAACTAGTTTCTTGGGAATACCAAATTCAATAAGAATATCACATAAAACTTCTCTCTTAACCTAGTCATATGCCTTTTTGAAATCTATTAATAACTGATGTACTGTACCCTTATACTCCCATTTTTTTCTCCAATATCTGTCGAATACAAAATATCTGATCAATAGTCGATCTATTACGCCTAAAACCACATTGATGATAACCAATAATTTCATCTATACAGGGTGTTAAAAAAGTATCCAATATTAAGTAGGTGCTAGTATATCCTTCAAAACAAGAAAAAAAATTCTAATAAATATGGATCCTACAACACATACTTTCTGAGATCTGAATACTTGTTCATAGGAGGTGCTCAGTGTGACGTTCATTCATGGCAGGGCATTCCTCTGTCCTTCGGCGTAAGGAATCACACACTCTTTGAAATTGAGCTGGTTGTTCTTGATAACCAAAAGCCTAGGGGATTAAGGTTTGGGAAACGAGCAGGCCAAGGTGTGGGGCCTCCCAATCAATCCAGCGGTCCTGAAATGTCAGTGTCAGGTGTTCACGCTTATTGCGGAGAAAATGTACTGGTGTGCCATCATGCATGAACCCATCTGTAGTCTTTGCTGACATGGCACATTCTCCAGCAAAGTAGGCAATACGTTAATAAGAAAGTCCTGATAACGAGCCCCAGTTAATCACTGTGGTAGCACGTATGGCCTTTAATCTATCGCCAAGAACGTCTGCCCATACGTTGATTGAGAATCGGTGTTGATGCATTATTTCTTCAACTCCATGGGGATTTTCATCGGCCCACACATGCTGATTACTAAAATTCACAACATCATCTCTGTTGAACCCCGCTCATATCCGGAACCAAACTTTGTTTTCAGTATTTCTTGCGACGTATCAGTATTCCATGCCAGGGGTGTTAACTACGGTACGATTATCTGGTAACCTGCTGTATTGGAGGGTAGAAAAATGCATTGCCATAAATGGACGTCACATTGAGCACCTCCTATGAACAAGTGTTCTGATCTCAGAAAGTATGTGTTGTAGGGCCCAAGTTTATTAGACATTTTGTTCTTGTTTTGATGCATACCATCACCTCCTAAAGTACCTATTAGATACTTTTTTTTAAACCCCTGTATATGGAGTTAATCTTCTCTAAAGAATATTGGACAAAATTTTGTACGACGTCAACAAAAACGATATTCCTCGAAAGTTACTACAGTTAGTCTTCCCCCCTTCTTAAATATAGGTACAATTAGGCCTATATACTCTTTCCATTGTTCTGGTACGATTTCCTTTTCCCAAATAGCAAGTACAAGTCTATAAATTTCGCTAGATAATGCGCTTCCACTCTGTACAGAAAACTGTGATACAAAATAACATTTAATTTTTGTTACATTTCTTCCCTTAAGATGGCAGCTCTGTCGCGTGGGATTTCTGAACTCAGTCGGCAGTTTATATCGCATTTGCAGATGAGTTTACTTGTAAATGCAAATTAAGCTGGTAATGAAATAGCTCTCGGTAGCTCCAATGAACAATGCGCGTTTGTCTGATCCCCTGGCCTCGTATTTGTCATGCTCGGATCGTAATCGCTGCCGAAGAGGACAAACCCCAGACCCTGGGAGTGGTCGTCTGGGACACACACTTGATTGATGATACAAGTGTCGGAATCTTGTCTTTCCGACCGCTGTTTACATGCTAATTGTTTTAATCAACACTGCATTTGAATTTTAATGAAACGACTGTCTTATTTGTACATTGCTATTCAGCGAAAATCTTATTACCTAGCTGTTTGAGACTTTACGACAAAGTGCGGCCCTTCTGACACATTGACCGGACCTTGGGACAGTGATGAAGGGTGTACAGTACTCCGCTAGTTCTGTAAGTACGGTGGCTTCCACAGTTTGCGCGTTGCAAGGCAGTGACAGTGTAGGCCTACTATGTCAAACATTATCTAATAAAAATGAGACTCTACAATACAGGTCTGATAGTCATTACTCCAGTAGAGTAAATAAATAAACAAATAACTAAATAAATATTAAATAAATAAGTAAATAAACAAATGAATAAGTAAATAAATAAACAAATAACTAAATAAATAAACAAGTAAATATATAAATGAATAAGTAAATAAATAAATAAACAAATAACTAAATAAATACTAAATAAATAAGTAAATAAACAAATGAATAAGTAAATAAATAAACAAATAACTAAATAAATAAACAAGTAAATATATAAATGAATAAGTAAATAAATAAATAAACAAATAACTAAATAAATATTAAATAAATTAGTAAATAAATAAGTAAATAAACAAATGAATAAGTAAATAAATAAACAAATAACTAAATCAATAAATAAGTAAATATATATATGAATAAGTAAATAAATAAATAAACAAATAACTAAATAAATATTAAATAAATAAGTAAATAAATAAGTAAATAAACAAATGAATAAGTAAATAAATTAGCAAATAATTAAATCAATAAATAAGTAAATATATAAATGAATAAGTAAATAAATAAATAAACAAATAACTAAATAAATATTAAATAGATAAGTAAATAAACAAATGAATAAGTAAATAAATAAACAAATAACTAAATCAATAAATAAGTAAATAAACAAATGAATAAGTAAATAAATAAACAAATAACTAAATCAATAAATAAGTAAATATATAAATGAATAAGTAAATAAATAAATAAACAAATAACTAAATAAATACTAAATAAATAAGTAAATAAACAAATGGATAAGTAAATAAATAAACAAATAACTAAATAAATATTAAATAAATAAGTAAATAAGTAAGTAAATAAACAAATGAATAAGTAAATAAATAAACAAATAACTAAATAAATAAATAAGTAAATATATAAATGAATAAGTAAATAAATAAACAAATAAGTAAATAAATAAGTAAATAAATAAGTAAATAAATAAACAAGTAACTAAATAAATAAATAAGTAAATAAATAAATGAATAAGTAAATAAATAAAAAATAACTAAATAAATAAGTAAATAAATAAATAAAGAAATAAATAAATAAGTAAATAAATAAGTAAATAAATAAGTAAATAAATAAATAAACAAGTAACTAAATAAATAAATAAATAAATAAATAAAAATTAAATATATGAACAAATAAATAAAAAATAACTAAATAAATAAATAATAAATACGTAAATGAATAAGTAAATAAATAAATAAGTAAATATGTAAATAAGTAAATAAATAAATAAATAGGTAAATAAGTAAATAAATATGTAAATAAGTAAATAAATAAATAAACAAATAACTAAATAAATAAGTAGGTAAATAAGTAAGTAAATAAATGAGTATATAAATAAACAAATAAATAACTAGGTAAATAAGCAAATAAATAAAAAGATATAAATAACTAAATAAATAAATAATCTGTTCTGACGTTAGTGACCATTCCGTGGCAAGTCGGAGACAAAACAAGCACAGATCATTACAAGAGAAAAGAGTGGAGCTTGATTTGTTCGGTAACGTGTTTCAGTAACAAGAAGATAGTTTAATGATGACTAGTTTAGTATAGGTCTACAGAGTGAATCGTAAGTAATGGCATTAACTTCAGGATGTTATTCTTTTAGATACTCCAAGCAAAAAAAAAAAAGTTTAATACAATTTTGCTAATTTTTTTCTTCGTTTCAGAGATAAAAATTGTATTATATGAAGCATTTCAAATCGTGTTTTGGGAAAGCCATTGATTTAATTCCCAATATAGTCGGTAAAATTAAGTAATATATTATGATAATAAATAGTAGAAAGAATTTTAGTTTTGTCCTTTAAATGTGCAGAAATTTGATACGAACAAATGTAACATTTTAAAATTCCTTTGCAGAACGAAAAATTACGTCTGTTCGGATCAGAGTTCTGCACAATTAAAGAACAAAACTAAATTCCTTCAATCATTTATTATCATAGTACACTGCTCTTTTAAAATTAATCAATTTATTTATTTATTCATTTATTTATTTATTTATTTATTTATTTATTATTTATTTATTTATTTATTTATTTGTATGTTTCTTTGTTTGTTTGCTTGCTTGCTTATTTATTTATTCATTTTATTCCTTTTACTTTTTTATTTTTTATTTGTTTATATATATATTTGTTTATTTATTTATATATTTATTTAGATATTTATTTACTTGTTTGTTTGTTTATATATATTCGTTTGTTTGTTTATTTATTTATGTACTTATTTATTTATTTATTTATTTATTTATTTCCTAATAATTGTAACATAAAATATACTAATATAAACAGAAAAACAAAAGTTTCTCCAACGGCACGCTGTGTTCCCACGCGGTCACCCATCCAAGAACTGACCAAGCCCAGTGTTGCTGGAAAATGAAAACCGCGCGGCTAAACAAAACAGTGTCACTGTATGAATCTTGCAGCATTACGTCATAAACTTCTCTGCACAGTTGGCCATGACTTTTCGCAACGTTACAGCATTTGTTGTTTGCTATGTAAGTGTATTCTAGAGTTGTCCCAAATTTGATTATTCGAATTTCAAATTTGTACTAAAATTATTTATTGATTTATTTACTTATTTATTTATTTATTTATTTATTTATTTATTTATTTATTTATTTATTTATTTATTTATTTATTTATTTATTTATTTATTTATTTATTTATTTATTTATTTATTTATTTATTTATTTGTATGTATGTTTGTTTGTTTGTTTTTGCTTGCTTATTTATTTATTCATTTT
Source organism: Periplaneta americana (assembly GCA_025594305.2). Lineage (NCBI taxonomy): Eukaryota > Metazoa > Arthropoda > Insecta > Blattodea > Blattidae > Periplaneta > Periplaneta americana. The sequence goes on from JAJSOF020000027.1 coordinate 106,264,561, forward strand.
ATTTTTTTTTTTTTTTATTTTTTTATTTGTTTATATATATTTGTTTATTTATTAATATATTTATTTATTTAGATATTTATTTAATTGTATATTTATTTACTTATTTATTTATTTATTTATTTATTTATTTATTTATTTATTTATTTATTTATTTATTTATTTATTTATTTATTTATTTATTTATTTATTTACTTATTTGTTTGTCTGTTTACATACATATATATATATATATATATATATATATATATTCGTTTGTTTGTTTTCATTCATTTATGTACTTATTTATTTTATTTTATTTATTTACTTATTATTTATTTATTTATTTTTATTTATTTATTTATTTAGTTGTTTATTTATATATTTATTTATTTATATGCATTTATTTATTTTTTATTTATCTATTTATTTATATATCTTTTTATTTATTGATTTATTTATTGATTTATTTATTGATTGATTTATTTATTTATTTATTTATTTACTTGTTTGTTTATTTATATATATATTTATTTGTTTGTTTGTTTGTTTGTTTGTTTGTTTGTTTATTTATTTATTTTTTATTATTTATTTAAATAATAGGATTAAGGCCATAGGATCTACTACTACTACTACTACTACTACTACTACTATTACTACTACTACTGCTACTACTACTACTAGTATTATTATTCCTACTGCTGGTACTACTAATGCTGTTACTATTATACTATTTAAATATTACTGGACTGTTCCGTGACTAAAATCTCTAAATGCTTCGATATACTTTCTCTAAACACTGCATTAGGAGGTAAAACACAAAAAATTACGCCAAAAGCGTTGACTGTTTAATTTCCACCTCCCAGAATGCATTTCAACAGCTCTGACATGCGAAGCGAATCCTAACAATGATAAGTGGTGTTAATCCAGATGGAGTCCCGGGATATTGCTGTGGGAACTGAAACGTGAAACAGCGGAATAATGTAGGAAAATAGCAAGGAGCCGCGAAAGGAGGGATTTACCTGCACAGATTGCCGACCTCACCCCGGGCGTCTGGCCGCCATTACGATTGCAAATTAGTCCTACCCTAAATTTAACTGAACTTTGATGAACCGCGCCCGGCGGTTCGCAACCTCAGCAGAGCTCCAGGTATTTGGTTCGAACCACACAGATCCTTGCTGGATTGTGATTTGATTTGGTTTCCAGGTAACTAAGTGCTTTTATGTCTTCGTCAATACAGTACTTCAATGAAGACTAGAGTTACATTTTATCTCATTAAATATTTCAAGACAGAAAGTTACAGTGTTGTGTCTTTATACATATACATAGCGTACTTACTTACAAATGGCTTTTAAGGAATCCGCGGGTTCATTGCCGCCCTCACATAAGCCCGCCATCAGACAATATTACTACATAGCGTAAATGAAATAAACTGCAAAAAAAAAAAAACTGGCGGTAGAATATACATAATTGAAGAAAAAGTCAAATGAAGTTTTTCTGTGTGGGAGTATAAGGGTACAGTACATCAGTTATTCATAGACCTCAAAAAGGAGTATGTCTCGGTTAAGAGAGAAGTTTTATATAATATTCTTCCTGAATTTGGTATTCCCAAGAAACTAGTTCGATTAATTAAAATGTGTCTCAGTGAAACTTACAGCAGAGTCCGTATACGTCAGTTTCTATCTGACGCTTTTCCAATTCACTGCGAGCTAAAACAGGGACATGCACTATCACCTTTACTTTTTAACTTCGCTCTAGAATATGCCATTAGGAAGGTTCAGGATAATAGACAGGGTTTAGAGTTGAATGGGTTACATCAGCTTCTTGTCTAAGCGGATGACGTGAATATGTTAGGAGAAAATCCACAAACGATTAGGGAAAACGCGGAAATTCTAGTTGAAGCAAGTAAAGAGATAGGGTTGAAAGTAAATCCCGAAAAGACTAAGTATATGAATATGTCGCGTGATCAGAATATTGTACGAAATGGAACTATAAAAGTTGGAGATTTATCCTTCGAAGAGGTGGAAAAATTCAAATATCTTGGAGCAACAGTAACACATATAAATGACACTCGGGAGGAAATTAAACGCAGAATAAATACGGGAAATGCCTGTTATTATTCGGTTGATAAGCTTTTGTCATCTAGTCTGTTGTCAAAAGATCTGAAAGTCAGAATTATTTATAAAACAGTTATATTACCGGTTGTTCTGTATGGCTGTGAAACTTGGACTCACACTTTGAGAGAGGAACAGAGATTGAGGGTTTTTGAGAATAAGGTTCTTAGGAAAATATTTGGGGCTAAGAGGGATGACGTTACAGGAGAATGGAGAAAGTTACACAACGCAGAACTGCACGCATTGTATTCTTCACCTGACATAATTAGGAACATTAAATCCAGACGTTTGAGATGGGCAGGGCATATAGCACATATGGGCAAATCCAGAAATGCATATAGAGTGTTAGTTGGGAGACCGGAGGGAAATAGACCTTTAGGGAGGTCGAGACGTAGATGGGAGGATAATATTAAAATGGATTTGAGGGAGGTGGGATATGATGGTAGCGACTGGATTAATCTTGCTCAGGATAGGGACCAATGGCGGGCTTATGTGAGGGCGGCAATGAACCTCCGGGTTCCTTAAAACCCAGTAAGTAAGTAAGTCAGTAAGTAAGTTTTTTATATAACAAATTTACCAAAGCTTTGTGTATTGTTCCTTTATATCAATATACAAAATAATAAAACATTTTTTAATATTGCCAACTTTTTTCCTATCGTTCGAAATTTGTCTCTCAAAACTACCTATTAGTTAACAGACTGGCATCCTTGTATGCAAATTATGTGAAACGTTATCGGTATAGACGCCAGCTGGACTTATCGTCTTTTTCATGTCGTTGCTTTATAATACTTTCCTAATTTATTCCACTTTGCCAAGTTCATGTGCTAAGAATAAAGGATATTTTTCTGTTTTTTTTTTTTTTAACCATTTGCGGCAGCTAAGAGTTGACAACTCTAAAACTTTATTAAACATTAATTACACTATAAGTACCGAAATAACTGAATTCAGACATCAGCAAGATAAGTGCAAACCTGTTCTCGCCGACTTCCTCATTGAATTGGTTTATGAATTTCAAACAAAACTCAATTAATATGGCTCCGTTAGTTTGAAACTCGAGATGTAATAACAGTTTAATGGATTTTCTTTCGTGGCCACCTGCGTGTGTTAACTGCGAAAATCAATCATCAGTTGTCAAGTGAGATATCCTTAAGTCCTGTCGTTGAGCAATTTTAATTTATATTTTAACACTTCCCGCACAGAAACTTGAGAAAAATGTATGCATATATAGCGGAAAGAGAATTTAAATAAATTTTCTAAATATCTGGATCTGTTTCCGAGTTATGGCTAAAAAATTAGATTTATTGTTTGAGATATTTCAAACAAAAGAGTATAATACAATTTTGTTTGTTTTTGCTTCCTTTCCGAGATAGAAATTGTTTAATTTCATAGCGTGTTTGTAAAAAGCCATTGATTTAATTCCGAATATGCTCAGTCAATTTAAGGGAGTAGTGTATTATCATAATAAATCATTAAAAGAATTTCAGTTTTGTCTTTTAAATCTGCACAAATTTGGTCCTAACAATTGTAACTTTTCGTTCTGAAAAGGAATTATAAATTGGAAATTTATTCTTTGAAGAGATGGAAAAATTCAAATATGTTGGAGCAACAGTAACAAAATAAATTAAACGCAGAATAAATATGGGAAATGCCTTTTATTATTCGGTTGAGAAGCTTTCGTCATCCAGTCTGCTCTCAAAAAAGTTGAAAGTAAGAATTTATAAAACAATTATATTATCGGTTGTTCTGTACCTATGGTTGTAAAACTTGGACTCTCACTTTGAGAGAGGAAGAGAGATTAAGGATGTTTGAGATTAAGGTGCTTAGGAAAATATTTGGGGCTAAGAGGAATGAAGTTACAGGAAAATGGAGAAGTTACACAACACGCATTGTATTCTTCGCCTGACATAATTAGGAACATTAAATGCAGACGTCTCAGATGGGCAGGGCATGTAGCACGTATGGGTTAATCCATAAATGCATATAGAGTGTTACTTGGGAGACCAAAGGGAAAAAGACCTTTAGGGAGGCAGAGACGTGGATGGGAGGATAATATTATTAAAATGAATTTGAGGGAGGTGGGATATTATGGTAGGGACTGGATTAATCTTGCACAGGATAGGGACCGATGGCGGGCTTATGTGAAGGCGGCAATGAACCTCCAGGTTCTCTAAAAGCCAGTAAGTAAGTAAGTAATAATAATAATACTTACTTACTTACAAATGTCTTTTAAGAAACCCGAAGGTTCATTGCCGCTCTCACATAAGCCCACCATAGGTCCCTATCCTGTGCAAAATTAATCCAGTCCCTATCAACATATCCCACCTCCCTTAAATCCATTTTAATAGTATCCTCCCATCTACATCTCGACCTCCCCAAAGGTCTATTTCCCTCTGGTCTCCCAACTAACATTCAATATGCATTTCTGAATTCGCCCATACGTGCTATATGCCCTGCCCATCTCAAACGCCTGGATTTAATGTTCCTAATTATGTCAGGTGAAGAATACAATGCGTGCAGCTCTGTGTTGTGTAACTTTCTCCATTCTCCTGTAACTTCATCCCTCTTAGCCCCAAATATTTTCCTAAGAATCTTATTCTCAAACACCCTTTATCTCTGTTCCTCTCTCAAAGTGAGAGTCCAAGTTTCACAACCATACAGGACGACCGGTAATATAACTGTTTTATAAATTCTAACTTTCAGATTTTTTGACAGCAGACTAGATGACAGAAGCTTTTCAACCGAATAATAACAGGCATTTCCCGTATTTATTCTGCGTTTAATTTCCTCCCGAGTGTCATTTATATATGTTACTGTTTCTCCAAGATATCTGAATTTTTCCACCTCTTCGAAGGATAAATCTCCAGTTTTTATATTTCCATTTCGTGCAATATTCTGATCACGAAACAATAATAATAATAATAATAATAATAATAATAATAATAATAATAATAATAATAATGATAATAATAATAATAATAGGCCTAATAATAATAGCAACAGCAATAGGTCTCACGTATTACAATAGAATGTAATATTAAGAGGATTCCATTTGTATTATTTTGATCCACGACAATATCTATTAATTTGTACTGGAGTTGTATTTTTGGTCCAGGGGAAATATTCGTCATTTAAGAAAATATTTTTCATGTATTTAGGCCTACAGATTTATATTTATATTTATATAGGGATATTTATTTTTGAACCACGGAAAAAACTCGTCTTTAACGTAAAATGGCATACTGAAGATAAACAAAGTTTTACGACATTGCTAAGAAACACTGACCCGCCCTTCTGAAAAAGGCAATGTGTAGTGTACGGGTAAGACTGTGCAGTGAGTCTTCCCGCAGTGTGCTAACCACAGTTTGAGTAACAGCAATGACGAGCTGCTCCTGGTGTCTGTTATTCTTGAATAACTCGTTGACTGGAAGGTGATTTGAGATCATTATTTTGATAAGAGGGGAGTGCCAGACCAATCGCTGTCGAGAGCCTCTAATTGGTGTTTAGCTTGTTAACACAGCTGTCAAAACATATCAATGCGGACCTGTCAGAACCTCAATGGGAGGTGCCTCACCCCCTCCCCCGCTCAAGTAGTTCTGGCTGAGTCTCCGCGACTTCTGAAATCCGTGACTCAGAATTAGCGTGTTTGGCATTGAGTATCCAGCGTCGGTATCCAAGGTTACCTTTCTTTCTTTTGCCACACATAAAACAAAAGCTATCCTTCCTTCCTTCCTATATTTGCATATTCCCTAATATTAATTTTTTTCTCTGTGTTTGTCCTACATTTCTTTCATATTACGTATTAAATTATTTCCATTTTTTCTCCTCTTTCAGTCCGCCGAACTAGCTCTGTGGTAGCGCGTCTGCCTCCAGAGTAGCCGGCCCGAGTTAGAAATTTTCACGTAAAATTTCTACTTCGGGACTAGGAGAGATGGCGGAGCACAACTTTTAATCACTAGATTGTGTGTCAATATGCCTGGGTTAAATTCCAAATCTCTCCGCAGTGCATAATTATATTACTTTCATATTTTACTTTCAGAAGGTTAGTGAGAAAGGCGTTGATGGCAAATCCATTCTACAGTGTCAATGAGTTTAGTAATATTAAGTTTTTAGATACTATTGTTTTAACTTCATGTAAATGACACCTTAATCATTGAATGGGAATACAATGAGATGTAATGTCATAATTTTAAATCCTTTTTAATTTTCAGATTAATTTTATTACTTACTGGCTTTTAAGGAAACCGGAGGTTCATTGCCGTCGTCACATAAGCCCGCCATCGGTCCCTATCCTGACAAAGATTAATCCAGTCTCTACCACCATATCCCACCTCCCTCAAATCCATTTTAATATTATCTTCCCATCTATATCTCGGCCTCCCCAAAGGTCTTTTTCCCTCCGGTCTCCCAACTAACACTCTACATGCATTTCTGGATTCGCCCATACGTGCTACATGCCCTGCCCATCTCAAACGTCTGGATTTAATGTTTCAAATTATGTCAGGTGAAGAATACAATGCTTGCAGTTCTGTGTTGTGTAACTTTCTCCATTCTCCTGTAACTTCATCCCTCTTAGCCCCAAATATTTTCCTAAGCACCTTATTCTCAAACACCCTTAACCTATGTTCCTCTCTCAAATTGAGAGTCCAAATTTCACTACCATAAAAAGCAACCGGTAATATAACTGTTTTATAAATTCTGACTTTCAGATTTTTTGACAGAAGAGTGGATGACAAAAGCCTCTCAACCGAATAATAACAGGCATTTCCCATATTCTCTGTTTAATTTCGTCCCGAGTATCATTTATATTTGTTACTGCTGCTCCCAGGTATCTGAATTTTTCCACCTCTTCAAAGGATAAATTTCCAATTTTTACATTTCCATTTCGTACAATATTCTGGTCACGAAACATAATCATATACTTTGTCTTCCCCATAATACAACAAGTAATCTCCTATTTGTGATATGCCATTCCCATCTAACCTAACATCCTGTACTCCCACGAAGTGTATCCTATATCTAGCTAGTTCTTTTGCTACTAACGTTACCCCTCCTATTCTATATAAACTTCTAATTTTTATCAATTTTATTACAAAATGAAAATAATTATTATGAATTTTGCTTTTATTTGTACATTTTAATCTGATTTTATACCATTTATTTTAACATTTTTAATCTGTTTTTGTAATTGCCTGGCAATTGTATATTTATTTTGATTTTATTTCAATATCTATTGTAGGCCATGTAGACTATTATATAAGTTATTTGTATTTTGACGTTGTCTATGAGCTGTATATTTGCTGAATGACATTACATTGTCTATCTATCTATGAAGAGAAGGCATATGTCACTGTTGATAGTGATTAGTCCGTCGGATGGGGATGTTAAGCCTGGCGGCCCCCTTGGTGCTATTCAACAGGAGTAGGCTACGTGCCGGCACCGGGTTCTCCTTCATTTTTCCTCACCTTCACCATTATCCGACCCATTCCCGACACTACACTTACACGAACACTTACACACACATTCACCCTAGTACACGACATAACTCTTCACAGACACACATCATGCATAACGTGGTCCGCCGAAGTGGTTTGCAACTTGAAAATGGATCACAGTCCTGCCGTCTATCCGCAATATGCGGAACCCGAATCACGCTGGTGAAGTGGGAAGGCATTACACACACACACACACACACACTTTTTGTCTTTTGTTCTTATTCCTTCTTTCTTTCTCTTTTCTCTCACACTTCTCATTTTTCTATTCATTTAGTCGTAGTGTTCTGGCCAAGGGCAGGTCTTTCACTGCAAACCCAGCATTCTCCACCCTTTCCTCTTAATTCCCGCACATGATCCATATATCTTAATGTCATCTATCTTCTGACATCTTCTTCTGCTTCGAAATATTCTCTCGTTCACCATTTCTTCTAGTGCATCCTTCAGTAGGCAGTTTATTCTCAGCCAGTACACAACTAATTCCTCTTTTCCTTCCTGATCAGTTTCAGTATCATTCTTTCTTCACTCTTTCTACCAGAGTTTCATTTCTTATTCTGTCTGTCCATATCATATGATATAAGTTGTTAAATATTTTGAAAAAAAAAAATCTGATTTTCAGAGAAATAGGCCTGAAGGTTTGCTGTTTGTTTCATTGACATCACTTATAAAGTTAAAGCTGAGATGTACAGCATAGTAAAATAACCCAATAAAAGAATAAAAATATAATAAAGTAAAAGTTACAAGTTGTTGTGCACTTAGTGAAGTGCCACTTTTTTCGAAGTTGCTAAGGAGGATAGGAATTATGTAGAGGAAAAAACCTTACGTATAGTCCGGGTCAGCTTACTTCATACCCTAAGGGTGAAACCTAACCATTTTTCCCCCATTACTACATATGCTAGTGGATTGTGGTGATTTTATAATTTGCAGGTTGAATTTTCTTTTGCCAACTTCGTTTCGAATTTCGATACTGAAAATACTACAAATGGTAGTGATTTTGTAACTGGTATGTGGTATGTTGGCAGCTGAGACAAATATCGACAATATTTGTCGGTACTGGAGTTCCATGAAAATAAAATAGTACTAGATTTCTGAGCCGGTTACTGGAGGCTAATGAAATCTGAACATACTAACAATTAATCAATATCAGTATTAATATTAATACATAATAGTTATTTTGTGTGTTGGATTGTGGTTATAATTCAAAATTATAATCACGTAAGTTTTCGGAGTTAGTACTAATAATGTCATGTGGTCAAACAAAATACGTTTTTAGGTTAGGTCTGTGAGTCAATTGTTTAGTCAAACCAATGAATTTCGTATTGCCAGACAAAATACTTGACATGTTGATCCCTTTCCCGTATAGTTTGCCTACGAAAATATGTTAAAAATTATTGAATTATTTAGAATAACCTTTCAACATAAAGTACTGTAAGTAAATAAGTCATTTAGTACGTAGGATTGTGTGATATCTGGTAACAGTTGGCAACACAGACAAGACGGCAATATTTGCTGTTTAGGAACTGTTCTTATGTGACCCTCACTATAATTCATTTACAGAAATTAAGTTAGAAATTATGGGAGAAAACGACTTATTCATTTTTTTTTTTTTTGTTAACAAATCAAATCCTCTTGATGTGGTAGCCGGAAGAAGAATTACAGTGAAACTTCTACTTTATGGGTATTTTAGAAATCTACGAAAAAACGAAAAAAGGCCTTGTCGAGCTGAATACAATGAGATGGCTCCAATAGAATTCTAAAATGACACAAATCTAGAGAAACGTCCAGTGAAAACCATGTAATGTTCCCAATTCCGAATGATTATTTTCTATTGTTACGAGCTACATGCTTTTGTATAGATCTTCGAACACCTGAATGGCTAGATAGTTGTGAAAGACCACAAAAGGCTTCTATCTCTTTTATTCGTCTTTAAAAATTAGGGTCTGAGATGAAATCTAGTGATATAACCCCAATTCCATTCCCACGGAAACATGCAATTCATGATTAGGGCTAGCCTGCCACCTATTGAGCATACGTAAAACTATATAAGCATTCCCTTTCATTTGTTTCGACAGTTTCTCGCTAGATGTCGCAACAGGCAAAAACGACATTCCGAAGCGAGTAGTGCAGTACATCTATAAATACTGTCAGGATTCCATTCAAAAAATGCTGCCAAGTGTCAAAATCCCGAAACGAAAACACAACACACACATTCAATTTATCTTTTTCAGAAAACATTGCATAGAAGTGGAATCTTCTTAACACTGCGACTTCAGAAGAAAAGTAGCTACGGTAATGGAAGGAGTTCCGGTTTAATCTATAGTATGAATATATTGATCGAAAAACAGAAAATAGATAAATAAAGAAGGCGAATGTGATCGCCATTACGATATGACTTTGTAGACAAACTGTCTAGCTGTACGGCATCGTGACTATTTCAAAGGTCAGATGTACAAACCTCGACTGTGATATGTTGATTGGGATTTTCCATGATGTCCTTGACTCAATGTAGGAAATTTCCGAAACAAAAGAGTAACAATAAGGTCAATTAAAGCACATGCATGTATGTAAAATGAATAGTAATATGCGTTACAAGAGCGGTATGTTGAAGTTTTCATGTTCGAGGAAAAGTTTGAAAAAGCGAAACGTAGTTAAGCTTTTTAATTTCCGAGAATTGAAAGAAAACATACCTCTCGTGTATCGTACATTATTTTGTGCGAATATTGTTTATTACATACCTGGAAGAGGAATTTCTAATTAGTTGCAATGAATTCTCCATCTTGGTTTCTGTTCAATGACGGTAAATTTGCAAAACAAAAATATCTATCTTCAACATTGTTGCTTTAAAATGTTTTCTGTGTTTACTATACTCCAGCAGGACGTGATATACGTCTGTCTTTTTTTCCCCCAGTCTATAAATCTTGTTGATTTTTTCACGGCTTCCTTAATGTTACTCGCATCACGAACGCAGTAACTTTAGTGGAGTTGTAAAGTTTACTTAATTTTTGCAAATATTTAAAAACAATAATTAACAATGCAATTTAGGTGAAATTGCAGTGGTAAGTTTCCAATTGATAATTATTACTATATTGAACGTTTCTAAAAGTAATATGTTAAAAGCCTAAAGGAGTAAAATCAATATGTCACTTAAGCGGTAAGAAGAGGGAAATTGTTATGTGTGTTAGGTTGGGAATACTGAATGTGGAATTTTAGACTTTCCGCGGATTGGTTTTGTGCGGAAACCAAGCAAATACGCACGATCTCGCACAAAATAAGTTACAAGGAAAAATAAAATAGGGGTTATAAAATTAGTTATGGAATATTTTTGTTTTATGACCTGGCATAGAATGAAATCGTTCAAATGTGTGTCGATTAGGTTTAACATCACAGTCGAAACCTTCAATATGATGTTACCGAATATTTTAAATAAATGCAGATAAGTTTTTAAATAATGAACGAGAAATTTCAGAATCAATTTTTTTTACTAGGTGATTGTTTCTTGCAAGTTTCTTGTTTAGGCCTATGTTAGCTAATTAGTTAGGATACAATTAATTATGATACTTAATCACTCATTTAAAGTTTGTGTGACTGCAACCTGTGTATATTTTTGTGTGGTTTTACTTTGTTTATAGTGTTTTTTTCCTTTTTATTTTTATTATTGTATTTGTATTTTTGGTGGTGTGGAAGAGAAGGCCTGATGGCCTTAAATACACCAGAATAAATAAATAAATAAATAGTTTTTAATTTGATATTCAAATATCCTCCGAAGTAATGGTTTTAAGTATTGACCATCGGACCTCGCCTGGGTTAAATCCCAAATCTCATCGCAGTGCAGATGAAGAGAAGGCATATGTCACTGTTAATAGTGATTCGTTTGTCAGATGGGGACGCTAATCTTGGCGGCCCCCTTGGTGCTATTCGACAAGAGTAGGCTACGTGCCGGCAAAGGGTTTCCCCTTCTCCCTCCTCACCTTCGTCATCATTCTCACCCATTCCCTACACTACACTTACACGAACATTTGTACATACTCTCATCCTATACACGACGTAATTCTTCACAGATACACATCATGTACAGTGTGGCCCGCCGAAGTGATGTACAAATTGAAAATGGGTCACAGTTCTACTATCTATCCGCAACATGCGGAACCCGAATCACGCAAGTGAAGTGGGTAAGCATTTGATACACTCACATACACACAGATTTGTATAGCTGCTACAATAATTTAGCTGAATCAAAATGACGTTGAAAAGGAGTAACGAAAGCTATGCTGCTTTCTCTATTATTAATTTTAGGAAATTCATCTTACACAAATATGTGTGTCACATTTTCCCAGTTCTTCTTAAAGTATGCAGCTGTTTGCTGACAACATAAAGCCCACTATAGTCCACTGCAGTCTTTTCAGTTTTTGTTTTTAATGAGAAATGAGGGGTATTTATGTCACACTGTCACATAATTCTACCTACGCCGATTTCACCTTTCGATACTCCTACTTGTCTGTGGTGTAATAATCACGATGAAGATCTGGAACACATTCTTCCATACCGCCCATCCATAAATCACAAAAGAAGTAAATTAGAACATCAGTACCAGTTGCAGAAGACACAGCTCTGCAGTATATATTGACTACACCCCAACTCTGGCTACTAGCAATAGTTTGTAGGTTGAATATAGTAAAAATAAAAGAAGGAGAAAAATAATAAAAATGACTGTTGCTTTTTAACTTCAATACTTTCAATGGTTTCCCGTTATAGTAATATACGTTACAAGAGCGGTATGTTGACGTTTTCATGGTCGAGGAAAACATTGAAAAAGCGAAACGTAGTTGAGCTTTTTTAATTTCCGAGAACATGAAAACAAACATACCGCTCGTGTATCGTACATTATTTTGTGCGAAGATCGTTTATTACATACCTGAAAGACGAATTTCTAATTAGTTGCAATGAAATCTCCATGTTGGTTTCTGTTTAATGACGGCAAATTTGCAAAACAAAAATATCTATCTTCAACATTGTTGCTTTAAAACGTTTTCTGTGTTTACTATACTCCAGCAGGCCGTGATATACGTCTGTCTTTTTTCCCCAGTCTATAAATGCGAACTTAAAACAAACGGTAACACATAATAATTTCCCTCTTCTTACCGCTTAAGCGCGACATTCATTTTACTGCTTTAGGCTTTTAACATATTATTTTTAGAGACGTTCAATATAGTAACAATTATAAATTATATTTGCAAAAATTAAGTAAACTCTGCAACTCCACTAAAGTTACTGCATTCGTGATGCAAGTAACATTAAGGAAGCGTGAAAAAATCAACAAGTCAACTTGCCGATGTTATTACTGCAATATGTTATATAAATTATATTGTTAAAATATGAAAATGAAAAATAAATCATTACATAACCTTACCGTTTGTTTTAAGTTCGCATTTATAGACTGGGGAAAAAAGACAGACGTATATCACGGCCTGCTGGAGTGTAGTAAACACAGAAAACATTTTAAAGCAACAATGTTGAAGATGGATATTTTTGTTTTGCAAATTTGCCGTCATTAAACAGAAACCAACATGGAGATTTCATTGCAACTAATTAGAAATTTCTCTTCCAGGTATGTAATAAACGATCTTCGCACAAAATAATGTACGATACACGAGCGGTATGTTTTCTTTCAATTCTCGGAAATTAAAAAAGCTCAACTACGTTTCGCTTTTTCAAACTTTTCCTCGAACATGAAAACTTCAACATACCGCTCTTGTAACGCATGTTACTATTCTTCGCTTGCTTTGTACTTCATAAAGTACATAGGCCTATACTCATATTAAAACAATTATATTTTGTGAGTGGAAGATAGAAGTTATCCCTGGCAGAGATGTTAATATGAATTTATGAGAGGAGGATAACTTCTCAACAGGTGGGAAATCCCCCACTCTCCGTTAATTCGCATCCTGTACATACTACAGGGACATCATTTTATTTTTACTTCAATTTTTATTGTACCTAAGTTTTTTAATGTACTTCACTCCCACCCCCTCTACTAGTAATCTTCCAACCGTTCTCCACACAGAACCAAGCGTATACAGTCAAAGTCGCCTTACAGTCATAGTAAACACAAACAGTACTGAGTTAGTGAGTATAGTACGTTCCAGAAATATGTTCGCTTTCAATATTGAATCATATTCTCGCACAGGTACTGTCGTCCGTTTGCCTATGTCGCATCCCGGTTTCTCCCACCCACTTCTGCCCGTCCCTTTGTGGCTGGGCTGTCTTATCTCTTTTCTGAGAACATTAATTTCTGTTAGGAATTGGACGTCTACCTACGTAATATTATACAACTGTTTAAAATAACTTAAATAAAAGGACCTCGTTAAATAATTAACTGTCACGTGATTTCCCCCTTTCTACGATCCTGCGACAAAACCACTTGGACGGACAGTAAATAGCATGTCTGAATAATTTTATCTTTTCGGATCGGGCAGAAGTGAAGATTGAATTTACAGTACGTAAGGTACTCTTTTATAGAGTAGGTACAGAATTATTTCAAAATGAGTTATTAGCACGAAAGAGGAAACTGGTAATTGGAATTAGGTATCTTAATAGTCTATAGTGCGATAATATGCAAAAAGAACTGAAACCTGTATAGAAATGAACGGCCATCGTTTTCAGATATGTGTTTAAATATTCACATTATGATTATTTTTCAATTTAACTTCATTCTCTATATTGTACGTGAATGTGCTGTAGACATAATGCACTTCATAATGAATACATCCGAATGGATAGCTCAGTTCGTGAGTAAAAACAATTATTGTTAATTTGACTATAATTATGTGTGTATATTCCGCCTTTGCTTATCATACAGTATGAATGAATTAATTAGTCATATTTTCTCATTAACGTTTTCGGTACGTAAATTGTACCATCTTCAGATGTTTGTATATGATGCTAATTGTTAACCAAGCCTGTGGGTGCATGTATCTGGACTTAAATGGTCAGTGTTTTTGTGTATGCTGTGCGATGTCGGTGAAGTGTTGTCATGATTACACAAATGATCACCTTAACTCTTATATACTATTTGCTGGTACCAAGCACGAGCAGATCAATACACGTTAAAACTACACGCCAGGCGATACTAAAGCCACGGACCTGACAACCTTCATTCTGTTATAATATTACATATGCCATCAACTTAATAGAAGTGTCTCAACATCACTTTTAGAAAACATAGCCATGTTACGATATTGCGTCCAGCTCAACGCTAAACAAGATCACCAAAAGTGCCTCATTTAACTTCAAACCGGCAAACACCACACAATAAGTGATCACATACTTCACATAGTTAAAGTGATGTAAAAACTAAGTGCTTTTAAATAGTTTTAAACAGTGTTTTTAAATAGTGTTTTTTAAACAATGACTGAAACATTCTAATTTAAGTTTGATAAAGTGTGGTACCAGCAAATAGTATATAAGAGTTAAGGTGATCATTTGTGTAATCATGACAACACTTCACCGACATCGCACAGCATACACAAAAACACTGACCATTTAAGTCCAGAGGCTTGGTTAACAATTAGCATCATATACAAACATCTGAAGATGGTACAATTTACGTACCGAAAACGTTAATGAGAAAATATGACTAATTAATTCATTCATACTGTATGATAAGCAAAGGCGGAATATACACACATAATTATAGTCAAATTGTGACAGCTTATCGGTATATCTCCAACATGAAATTATTGTTAATACTTTACTGTATTTTGATTAAAGAAAAACCTAATGAAAATGATCAAACTCAAAATCGCGATATTTCCTACTTTACGTATATGGATGAACTACTTTTCATCCCTCCTATACCTAGTAAAGTGATTTGTTTGTATCTTACGCCAGTATCATCGACCTCCAGTCTGGAAGGGGGTAGCAAACGTCGTTGATCCAGAGGTATAGGCATGTTAATATTAAAAATGTTAGTAAAAATAAAATGATGTCCCTGTATAAATCTGTCTATGAAACGGAACGCGTCAGAATTATTCAGTGCGTCGACTTGAGTAACTTAAAAACGAAAGATGATTTTGAACTGACTTGTAGCGATTCCCACAGGACTGAGGTGGAAACCGGCCAGTGTATCTTTAGATAAATTCTTTTTAACCTTAAATAACTTGATAAATCTGTGTCCAGCACGTTAGTAGTAGAATTATTCTTTCTCGCCGTATGTGTATGTACGTATATAGCAAGCTCTTACTTTTTTTTCTGACAGATTTACCAGTAAACCCTGCGGCTGAGATCAAAGACGTGTTGGCCCTCCCACACGTGGGCTACAGTAAGACACCTGTCAAGATAGGGTTGTGACGTCACCATTAGTGTCAAGTCGGAGGCAGCGTAATAAGCAGGTAGGGAACGTCTTCTTTCCTCTCCAGCGTCCGGTCCGCAGCCTCCCGGTAAACAGTGTGAGAAAATATTAGGAGGTGGCCAAGCATTGAATTAGGGACTCCGATGATCTTTAATCTAAGCCTTCCTTTTAATTGACAGTGCGAACAATAGTGGTTTGCAACTTGGGTGAATTGTAGGAAAGAGATGTGCTGGCCGAGAGAATTGACGGCCAGACAGACGTCAGAGTTGTACAAACACACTACTGCTCCCCGTTGTGGGAATCTGTACGGAGCTCCCTCGTGGAACACAAGGCAGCCTTAATGAAACTATAAGGCCCACTATAATTCGTCCTTCACAAGATTTTTAATCTTATATAAGCAAGAAGAAGCGTTCATTACTGCCAAATGATTTTCGATGGATTCATTTAAGTTGAGATCTGAGGTCAAAGTTAAAAAATCCCAAATAATTATTTGGAATTTACTACGTAATTTTGTATATGGTTTATTAAAAAGTCCAATTATAGATGCTTTTAATTCCCTACGTAATAACTTTTGTGCGAGATCGTGCATATTTGCTTGGTTTCCGCACAAAACCAACCCGCGGAAAGTCTAAAATTCCACATTCAGTATTCCCAACCGAACACACATAACAATTTCCCTCTTCTTACCGCTTAAGTGACATATTGATTTTACTGCTTTAGGCTTTTAACGTATTATTTTTAGAGACGTTCAATATAGTAATAATTATAAATTGGAAACTTACCACTGCAATTTCACCTAAATTGCAATGTTAATTATTGTTTTTAAATATTTGCAAAAATTAAGTAAAGTCTACTACTCCATGAAAGCTATTGTATTCCTGATACAAGTAACATTAAGGAAGCAGTGAAAAAATCAACAGGAATCCAGATGCCGATGTTATTACTGCAATATGTTATATAAATAATATTGTTAAAATATTAAAATGAAAAATAAATCGTTACATAACCTTACCGTTTGTTTTAAGTTCGCATTTATAGACTGGGGGGGAAAAGAAGACAGACGTATATCACGGCCTGCTGGAGTATAGATATTTTTTTTTCTAAAGTTGCCGTCATTAAACGGAAACCAAGATGGAGATTTCATTGCAACTAATTAGAAATTCGTCTTTCAGGTATGTAATAAACGATCTTCGCACAAAATAATGTGCGATACACGAGCGGTATGTTTGTTTTCATGTTCTCGGAAATTAAAAAAGCTCAACTACGTTTCGCTTTTTCAATCTTTTCCTCGAACATGAAAACGTCAACATACCGCTCTTGTAACGTATATTACTATTGTGCGAGATCGTGCATATTGTTTGGTTTCCGCACAAAACCAATCCGCGGAAAGTCTAAAATTTCACATTCAGTATTCCCAACCGAACACACATAACAATTTCCCTCTTCTTACCGCTTAAGTGACATATTGATTTTACTGCTTTAGGCTTTTAACATATTATTTTTAGAGACGTTCAATATAGTAATAATTATAAATTGAAACTTACCACTGCAATTTCACCTAAATTGCACTGTTAATTATTGTTTTTAAATATTTGCAAAAATTAAGTAAACTCTACAATTCCACTAAAGTTACTGCATTTCGTGATGCATGTAACATTAAGGAAGCCGTTTGTTTTAAGTTCGCATTTATAGACTGGGTGAAAAAAAAAAGACAGACGTATATCACGGCATGCTGGAGTATAGTAAACACAGAAAACATTTTAAAGCAACAATGTTGAAGATAGATATTTTTGTTTTGCAAATTTACCGTCATTGAACAGAAACCAAGATGGAGATTTCATTGCAACTAATTAGAAATTCCTCTTTCAGGTATGTAATAAACGATCTTCGCACAAAATAATGTACGATACACGAGCGGTATGTTTTCTTTCAACTACGTTTCGCTTTTTCAAACTTTTCCTCGAACATGAAAACTTCAACATACCGCTCTTGTAACGCATATTACTATTATGTGTCAAACTATTTTTTCATCATGCAGTATTGCATAAAAATATAAAATTTCTCTGAAACCATTTGATGAAAAATGGGTGGAGCGGAGAAAAAATTATCTCCGGGACATTTTGGTGCAGTTATTGTTATTAAAAGTAAAGAATGAAAGTTTTCTTGTGGATAAATTAATAAACAAACAAACAAACGAATAAATAAATAAATAAATCAATCAATAAATTAATTAATTAATTATACAAATCTGGCTTTCAGGTAGTAGCTCCCTGTAAAGCAGGTTTGAATAATTTCAAGAAAAATTGTTCACACAATTTAAGTCACACAGCATTTGTGTGCACTCGTAGTTGAGTTCTGGCGTCTTGTCAGCTCATATGAGTTGTGTGGATATAAAAGGAAAAATTGTGACGGTGTCGTGTATAGTTCCTGGGATAGCTCAGTCGGTAGAGCGTTCGCGTGCTACGCGAAGGGTCCCGGGATCGGTACTCGGCCCCGGAACAATTTTTCCTTGAAATTATTCAATAATTAAATTACTTAATTAATCAATAAATCAATAAATAAACAAACAAAAAAATCAATCAATCAATAAAAAATAAATAAATAGACAAATAAAAATAAATAAAACAATAAATCAACAAATAAATCAATAAATAAATAAATATGTCAATCACTCAAGCAATAAATAAATAAGAAAATGGTAAATAAACACGTAATTAATCTGCATATCCTTAACTGAATTTCGATAAAAAAAATGGCGTATTTCCGTCTTTGATACTGGTCTTCTCAAATAGGCTATAGAATAAATTTGATGTCGAAATAGAATTGTGACTTATGTAGATTACCTTAAATTAAACCAAACTTCGAAAAACATCAAACACACCACTGATAACTTTATGGCAAATATAAAAAAAATCCGGTATCATTTTTCACAGGAAAGGCATGATGTAATGTAAAATAAATAAGATGTATTTTAAGATTACAATAGGGGAGAGTTACCTAATTTTTACCATTTTACGCATTTTATTTTTTCTAATTTTAACTGACAACTGTTGAATTATTTCAATAGCGACATCTTAATTCCTGGTATGTTGGAAGGAATTTCCTAAAAAGAAAAGTTTATTTGAAGTTAACATAAAGTCACTGGGTTCAGTTTTCTAAATGTCTGCAATGAGTACAAATTAGGCAACTGGTTTCATAAATTGTACCATTGGGTTCCTAAATTGTACCACATACATTTTGTGCACAGACAATTTTATTTATCTTCACTTGCAGTTATTACAGAGTAATTTTTTTACTGATTGAAATTTGCCTAAGTGGCAGTCCATTTTTCTGAGTTATATCAAAAGCAAGTTTCCTAACATCTGTTGGAGTTAATCCAAACATCATTTCTTCAAACTTCAGAATGTGATTTTCAAGTTAATTTTCCATTTCTGCCGAAAATACTGTGGTTCTTCCAAACGATTTCACATCTCCATTAGCAACAACTTTATTGTTTTTCGCATTCTTATTATTGTAGGCTTAGGCACATTGTACATTCGGGCACATTAATTTATTCCATGATAGCCATTCGTATATGCAGCAACAGCAAGACTTGCATCCTGTGACCATGTCCCTTATTGAAGCTTCTTTGCCATTCTGAAATTAATGTAAAATGCAATTGTAATTATAATGCCAGAATATGAAATGTGTAAATTATTCGATTAAATTCTAAATGCATAATTTAGTGTGTTTATGCTATTTTTATGTCACAGTAATTTTTATTATTTGTAATGAAAGTCTGATAAGACTAATTTTAAATTCAGAATTGAATGTGTTTTATTTCCTAAAAATAAATATTACAGTATTATATTCATATTGAAATGGTTAGAAGTTAATAAATTATAATTTCTGATTTAAATTAGGTATGTTTTTCTTCATACGTCACTATAATTTCAAACATTTGTAATGAAAGTTCCCTATATTGTACCGGTACATTGTAGGAAACTGAAGCCGGTACAAAATACGCAACCTCGTCATTTTTTCTTTGTTAAATTATTGCTGCTTAACGGTTTCTAACAGAAGTCTGTAACTTAATGAAAATTACAATATATAAATGTAGTTTTAAATAATATATAGCATTGTGGACTTCCACTTACCTTTCGGAAGTAATTGTTGTAGCCAAGTAGCGCAAAAACTAGATTGAAACTACCTGAAGCAAGTTTGTTCACTTCACGTCTGCACAACACAACCCACAGGTTTCGTCTCTCATAAAATGGCATGTTTGTAGATGTAGTTCACAATGTTTGACGTAGATGACAACACTTATCAAGGAACTAATTTTCAAGACGGTAGTACAATTTAGGCAACGGTACAAATTACGCAACTCTCCCCTATATTTAAAAACTAAAATTGAAATTCAATACCTCTCTATTTATGAAGGGTTTTTATTTCGCTATATTATGCTAGTGTGTACGAGCCTTCATTATACAAAATATACTAGTGGCTTGTGCAGCAAATGCTGCTGCAAACTAAGTTCGTTAGACGTTCAAATAAAAATTTTTCAGGTTTATTTTCAATGAAGAATACTTGTCTTTTTGATACTTATTTGCTTCCATAATAATGAAACATACTCCCTCTGAATGGATTTTTTTAGGCCAAATACTTTTTCTTGAACCTATCCAACTTCAGTTTTTGAGTTTTAACGCGAAAACGCAAGTATCAATGTCAGGACGATAGCAGTAGCTATTTCAGGTCATTGTGGATTGTAGGCAAAAGTTAAAAAAATGTCAGGTTTGCTAAGCTTTCGAACAATAGCATTTTCGTATAGCTGCTGCATGTAGAATTTGAAATGTAGAGCGTAAAATCATTTTATCCTACTAAGAGATCTTGCTGAAATGATCTGGAGACTACAAAATTTTCTAGGCCTCTTATTTTATCAGTAAGTAATATATTTTTATCTTTCCTTAGGAACTGTAATTTTTGCGCTCTCTCGAGCCAATACTGAAGGCAATGACACATATCAATATCTACACTACACCGCCATTACTTACTTACTGGCTTTTAAGGAACCCGGAGGTTCATTGCCGCCCTCAAATAAGCCCGCCTTTGGTCCCTATCCTGAGCTACACCGCCATTAAGTATATGAAAAAAGACCCAACCCCACTGGGTTAATAAGTATAAAAATATTTGATTTTTAATAACAATATTATTATCTTAGTTAAGTTTTGTAGTTATATATAGCAGTCACTCAGTAAATTATAGAAATGAAGATCTAAATTAAGATATTCTCTACGTTTACTTACATAACCTTAAAACGTTTCCCTTTCATGTCATCAATATAGCGTCAATATTATGTACAATTAATGAAGAATAGACGCATCATGATATTAAATATACTAATATTTAATTTCTAATGGTAATAATGTCATCAAACCACCTCAAGTTTCGTCGATTTGAATATCCAATACACAGCTGTACTCAGAAAATTATACACTGCAGAATCAGTTTTTAATAACAAATTGAATTGAGCTCTAAATATGTCGGAAATCCTGCAGGTCATGGCCTTCGTGTAATAGCCTATTGTTTATTGTAGTGTGTGTTTTGTTCTGAAATTCAGTCAAGTCGGCCGTGATTCAATAAAATTAGAGACAACAGATGGATTTTGGAAAATAGGAAAATTATGTAGGAAAATTGACATTTCACTGAAAACTACTACTTTTCCGAAAAAACTTTGGATGCCACGCATGAAAATGAGGGGTCACTCATTAAAATCCGTTCAGCCGTTTTCCCGTAATTTCCATTACCAGTTCAAATTATATATATATATATATATATATATATATATATATATATATATATATATATATATAAGATAGGAGTCCGCCAAAATGGAGTATGAGCTTCAAGGGGGTCCGCGACGCTCAAAAGTTTGAGAACCACTCCTCTGAAGAACGACAGTTTCTCATCTCTAGTTGTTGAAACTCTTATTTCAATGAAAATCTCCAAATCGGTGCTTTATATACCTAGAAAGTTATAGCCTTGGACTTAAGACACATTGTTGCTTTCCAGTGCCACGATAAGGGAAGACAAAACAGAGGGAGACATTCAACAATTTTAAACTAAAATTATATTTGTACAAAAGCTCTTTTATGCTATCAACTGGCAAAATTATGTTTTCTAATTAAATAATACATATTTTTTCTGCTTAAAATAGTATAAAATGGAACTATACACAAATATAAGCTCAAAACTCTTAACTCTAAAGTGTGTGAAGTATTACGAATTTTCAGAATTGTGCAGTTCAATGATGATGTTTGAAACTGGCCTGCACTTAATTCACTTTGACACTCACTACACTAAATTGTTCAATAAATAAATGCAATCTATATAATTTCATAAAAAAAGTTCGTTTCTTCCAGTTCGTTAGTTGTTCAAGTTTGTATTCACACAGCTTCCAAGTCTCTCTAGATAGTTACGTACACTTCCTGAAATGAACATTCATGCCGCATAAGTGTTGCTGATGTGATAAACAATGCTGAAAGACAATAATTCACGTTCCATTTCTGGAATGAAGTCACAATCATGTATGTTTGTCTATAGTAAATATTGATATCGTACAAGAATCTCATGTCAGTTCCATACTATGTTACAGTAAGTTCCGAAATGGAAAGACAGTTACATGGCTAATGTTATATTTAGAGACCAGCACAATATGAAGAACATTTCTCCAAAATATTAAATTTATTTTGAAAAATAATGAAAATTTGAAATAAATAATTCAATGTAAAATATCTCCTTTTCTAAACCTAAACCATAGTAGTAATTTAGGCCCAAGAATATATATACAATTTATATTTAAATATCCTAACCTTGTCAATTATAATAGTTCTAGTATTAAATTTAAAAATTTATGTATGGATTTTATAAAAATTGAAAAATTATAAATTTAAATTTACATATTCTTAATGCGTAGTAGACATAAGACACATTTTATTATATACTTCTTAATTTCAATTCAGGAATCCGCCCCTGAGCACGAGTTATACTTTTTCAGGGGCGAACTAAAGTTTTTCTGTTTATTTTATGCTACAATTTATTAGTAAAATAAACAAATAAATAAATTTGGAGTAAGTTTACAATTTCATATACAAAAAACAAAAAAGACCTTTAGAGATTAATAGTTTTTATCTGTAAATAATTTGCTACCAAATAAAATGTAATAAATCAGCATTAATTGGACAGGTTTTCAGCATCATGAAATTCTTATATGAAAGCAATAAATAGATAACGTCTTAATCAGTGAAGAGAACAGAGAAAAAAGTACTTACATTGACTGCAATCAGGACTGGTTATAATAAAATAGAAGTAACATTAATATATTTATTGACAAAATGTTTGACCTTCTTTGAGCTGTTAATGCATCTGACTATGAAAAATCCATGTAGTTGTACAAAAGGGGAGAAATTAAGTAGATATCAAAACTGTTATTCGAAACACGTTTCGTTTAAAATATTATTTTATACGTATAAAAGTGGACTAGAAGGGGCACTTGGGAGAATGACGAAAGTCAAATATCTACCTACAATTTAAATCGTACTGAAATTTGAAACTTTATTTCCTAACCTGCTCTACTGTTCAAATTTACTTGATAAATGTGAAGTCTTCATCCTATTGTACATGAAAGCTGCGTGAACATTCTTAGGCTTGTTACTTAGGTTTGAATATCTTTCTAGCCGGGTTTAGAATCCAACTGGTAGGAGCACTAGAAGTCCCGGACCCAGACTTTTCCCCCGACGACGACCTCTGCAGTACAGGAGACGACGGGCAACTCTTGCTGGTTGATGGACCCGGCGCCTCGGCTCCTCCAGAACTCGTCGAACCTTTCGTGAGATGCAGGTCCACCAGAAGACTTTGACGGCACAGGGCAGACACGGCATTCATCTTCCCCCCTTCCCTGTCTTTGTTCTTCCTCATCTTGACTCTTCTGAAACGAGACGTGATGCTAGAGATCCCAAACTTGCTGCAGGATTGAGTCTTCTGCTTGCCCTCTTGGCTGTCGGACGTGCTCGGTTGTGGTTCCCCAGCTCCTCTATCCGCGTAGAACTTCCTGTACGTGTGTGGATCAACGTTTATCATTCCCGCACTCGCTGACTTGACCAGTAACATTCCTTCGTCACTTACATCTCTGGGGTTCTTCCTCGAGAATCCAGGAAGCATTAGGGAACTATCATAGCTGGATTCACTTTCTACACTTATCTGACTCAAGCGACTGCGATTTGCACTGCTAGCCTCCTTAATTCTAAGCACTGGTCTCACTGTATCTCTATCAGGTTCGGACGTCGCTTCTCTTCCCCAGAACGGTTCTGGAGAAACGGATGCACTGGGTGTATCAGTTGAAGGAGTACCTGTTTCACTAGTCCAACTCTGTCCGCCTGGTCCCCTTGTGAGGAATTCTTCTTTAGCTCGTTGTAACCTTAGAGCACGTAAGCGTGATGGGGGAGGACTGCTATGATGGATACCCAATTCTGGCGAGGACGGAGTAGTGGGATTTGGTGACGTGTTCAATCTGGGTGATGGAGGCTTTGTTGGAGACAACCTAGTAGGCGTATCGCTGGACGACTCAACCAACACAGGCTGCAGAACTGGACTTGATATTGGGGTTAGAGGCAATGAAGATGTTGGCTTGATAGACCCTGCACTGGGGGATTTCAAAATACTTCGTGGTTGTGCACTTAATGACAAATTTTTCTTAGTCACGATATCCTCACTGTCCTTAGACTCTGATGTAACGACTGGTGGGGATTCAGGAGCTCTGATGACACCATCACTGACTGATTTCTGAAGCTTACTACCGCAGAAACGCATTGCTGATCTTTTCCCACCTTGCTGCAACACGCGCTGGACTTCTTCCTGATACTTCTCCATCTGGGCACGAACACGGCGCTCCGCTACGGGCGAACGCCAGGCTACAGGAGATGCTGATCCACTGCCGCCAACTTCTGGAGATCGGCCACCAGCTCCCTCCTGTTGCTCCGTCAGCTTCTGGTTGTACTTGGCTATCATCATACGGATACTGGGCGCAGTTTCCTTTGTTGATACCTTAAAGAGGTCACGTCTATTTGGATTAGGTGATTGTGGAAGAGGAGGAAAGGATGACGACGGACTTGCTGGAAAGGACGATTTGTCACATTTTTCAGTCTTGCTGTTTTCTATTGAAGATTCAATCAGTAGACCACTTTCAGCTTCGACATCTTTCTTCTTTGGATCAATGTGTTCATCTTTAAGGATGGACTTAGGTGGCATGATATTTTCAACAGAATCTGAATTCTGTTCAATATCCTTTGGGAATTTTGTAGGACTTTACGTTCCATATTTGGTGTTCTAATTGTGTTTGCTTCACTATGAAAAGTCCCTTCTGTTGATTTATTTTGTACTGATGATAAAGAATTTGTGTCAGAAGAGCTTGAGCTTTTCTCAACAGACGAAGAACCTTTCCTCCTTGTTAAAGCTGGCGACGAAGACTGAGACCTACTCTTAGTGATCATCCAAGCTGGTGTAGGCATGTTACTACTTCCATTTTTTGGCTTGCTTAGAACAACAGAAGAGTTTTCATTACTTTGTTCTCTTCTTACAACGTTGATAATCGGAGAGGTTATTGCTACAGATTGCTCGTGTTGAAGCCTAGTCCTATCAATGCTCGAAGTTGGTGATGTTTCGCCAACTATGTAGCTCACAACAGAAGATGCTTTTCCTTTGCTATCTCGGCGTACGGGAGAAAATATCTTGCGAGTAGTTTTGACGAAAACATTGTCCGGTGTGTGTGTCGAAGAAGAATCAGAAATGTTTTGCGGACAATTAGATGCTTTATTTGATCCTGAGCCAGGCCTCCTATCCATGGCTTGTGGATAACCCATTCTGAACCCCATAAGAACACTTTCCGATGTGTATTTGTCATCGGCTTCTGATTTGCATTCCCGTTGGTTTTGCTCATCATCTAGATCTCTATTACTTACTGTCTCATGTTCCTCAGATTTGTTCAAAGGCGTTTGTGACGAGTATGTTGGTTCCAGTCTGCATGTTTCTACTGACGCGCTGTCAGAGACGCTTTTCCCATTGCCGCTGTCGTAGTCAGAGTTACTGCTTTCAGTTTTCGCCACTTCTTCTTGAGAGTCTTTTTGATGTTTATATCCCACATGCGTATCCGATACTCGCCGTGTTTTCAGGATTTTTCTTTGACGTCCGACTCCTTTGCTCGTATACACTTCAGTCTCATAATATCCAGGGTAAGGCTCTCCAAACAGACTTTTATAATTGTACTCCTGACTGCTGTCCTGTTCATTTTGACCCCTATTCTTCAGTAGAGCCTCTTGCTCATGGTCTCTACTTCGTATCTTGGAATGCTCCTCGTCTTCGTCCTCATCCCCATCCTCTCCGTCCTCGTCGTCACTGCTTCTGTCATGATCGCTCTCATTCATACTCGCTTCACTGACATCTCCTCTCTTGTTAGCACTTTCGTCACTTCCCACAGCTCTGGCTGATGTTTGGGCGTCTTGGTTATCCATTTCGCTGACGTAACTGTCCGCATCCTTCTCGTCTTCGTCGTCGTCGCACACCGAGGACGTGGCAGAAGCGGAAGACACAGCAGAACAGAAGCTATCTCTGTTGATAGGAGAAGTGTCATCCGCCTTTAGGTCGGGCGTCCCCCATCCGTCGTCTTGCGTCGTATCTTCCTCCCCGCTTCTGTCTCGCTTCTTCCAGAAGGCTGGGGTTATTGTTACGCAGGTCACGGGCGAAGTGTTACCCTCGGAGTCCACTTGGACGACGGCTGGGGGGTCTCCTCTGGCGTCTGCACTTGATTCATCTCTCTTTCCGAATTTCAATACGAATGTCGTGGTGGCCTCTGGAGAATATTCTTTAGGTTTCTGCTGGTCGGACACCAGAACACCTATAAAAGAATTCATCAATGTAAGTCCTATTCACCACGCTGCCCTCATATAGCCTAATAAATGTATGCTTATTATAAGATTTTGTATTTTGATGTTGAATGACTTGCGAAGAATATTTTAGTTCTTGCAATCAAGGCGTGTAGTTGCAAAAACAGATACATCACTTTTTTTTTTTTTTTTTTTCGAAAATGAGTTGTTATATTTCATATATTCATATGATTCTACAACTGCTATAGCACTGTTATGCTACAAAGCCAGATACATCACATGGATTTGTATGATGAAAGAACAGTATTGGTTGCAAATCCTTGGTTCCTTGCAAACGTTTTTCCTTCATACTGAAAAATTATGTTTTAGTGATGTATCTGATTTTTCAACTAAACGCCTCAATCGTGCTTTCAGATATTTTTTAATGTTTCCTAATTACATACAGGTTTCTTCCTCGGTATTGTATCTTTTAATACCAGATTAGTCACTTACTCTGGATTCGTTCTACTTAAAACAGTTGTTTGGGTTAAAGATTATGACCGAAATAACAATATACGAAACTTCCAGATGTTAAATGAAAATAAATTGAGGAAAGCTTCTGTAAACAGTTCCGAAAAAGTATACAAATGCAATCTCACAAATTCTCGCAGAAAAAAATCACAATATAACCACCTTACTTTTATTCATCTTGATTGCAAACTTGTAACTTTATATCACTTAAGATTTAGCCTAGATCATATATGTAACAGATAACTCATCCCTATGTTAAAATCGGCAGCACTTTGAAGAGAACAACCGCCAGGATCGCCACCCGTCCGCCGTAAACGAACACGAGATGGCAGTACAGTCGCTAATGCAATTCAAATGGGAATTATGACGTGACTATTTACGTAACAACTAGATGGCAGCGTAGTAAACCTGACAAAAGTTGTTAACCTCAAAGCCTATAAGGCCGACTGATCTGAGAATATATGATCTAGGGATTTAGTTATAAAAATAAGTTTTTAGAGTTAAATTGAAACCTAGTTGACTAGTTTTGACTGCACTGTTAATCTAGTTACATTAGTTCTTGAGATGACTAACAATAGAAAGTAGGCAACTAAGGAAACCCAGTTTCAATTTATCACTACATTTTTATTTGTAGACTATATACTCCTCTTTATGTATGCCGTCTCGATTATGTATGTGCGTTTTTGCCTGTTTTATAAGGGGAAAATGTGTAAAAATGTAGAGACTACATTCTAAACTCAGACACACTGTAGAAAATATGTTATTTCTGTCAGAAAATAAGCTCGCTCTTTTAGAGCTGAGATTTCAGACTTTTTCAATTCTTGGATTTTGTAATAGTCCTTAGTATTTAAAATATTAGGAAATAGTTTTCAGTAATATTAACATTTTCAATGATTCCTTTTAATTTGAAACTAGTGAAAAACTTAACCTCTTCAGTCACGAATTTATGTTTTGAAACAGTTGAACAAAAAATCGGTCACATAATCATTCTGGGGTTCCAAAAATTCCAAATCAAGTCTTCACAGAAAATCAAATTTTGGGGCAATTTTGACTCTTGGGCCCCAAAATTTTAAATTCTAATTTATAATTCTGGTATAGAAATGTTGCAAAAGTGATACTCTTCATTTCTATCAAATTTAATTTTTCAAAATTTTCAAAAGTATCTGAGACACAGCAAAAAAAAAAAAATAATAAATAAATAAAAGAAAATTATGTATAGTTTACTCTACAACAGGACTGAAGATCATATCTTGGGAAAGTCTCCCTTCTATCATGTGGTTTAAATATTCTAAATCAACAAGAAAATTTTCTTCTCAATTTCTTTGGCAATACTTCCTTAGAATGGATTTCATACACACACGAATGTCTCAAAATTCTGTATTCAGAGACCTACTGTAATAATAATTCTGTACCCCACTCACTTATATTGATCTTCAAGAGCATACCTGAGGCATTACATAAGTAATTCAGTCCTTCCTTCAGCTCCAGGACTTTGTTGGTAAGAAGAGATGGGAGTTGAGTGAGTTCTTCCGAACTTTGTCGAGGGAGAATAGTGGACGTTCCCCCGCTCTCTGCCACGTTTTCAGTCTCCTGAAATAAATAGTTTTTATTGTAAATCCTCAATTTTTTTATAATAAAATGTTTTAAGTTCAATCAATGAGATTTATCTATTTTGCAAATATTTTATTTGCTATAACATTTTAGATGGAATATTAACGTTTTCGCCTTTTTTTTGGCATCATCAGATATTGTTAAAAAGAACGAAATCTAAAACTTTACCCATTAGAATGTACATACTACTCTTGTCATGCATATTTACTATGTACATTCTAATGGTTAAAGATTTAGATTTCGTTCTTTTTAACAATATCTGATGATGCCAAAAAAGGCGAAAACGTTAATATTCCATCTAAAATGTTATAGCAAATAAAATTATTTGCAAAATAGATCAATCTTATTGATTGAACTGAAAACATTTTATTATATTGGATTAGATTTATCTGAAAACAAAATGAATTGTAAAATTCTCAAATTTTATCATATCCTCTTTTTATATTGATTGTATTACTTTATTTCTATTTCTATTTTTGTAATTATATTCTGTAGTCTGATGTTCTTTTTTTTCATTTTTTTAATTTTACTTGGTTATTTAACGACGCCGTATCAACTACGAGGTTATATAGTGTCCATGAGATTGGTGATAGCGAGATGATATTTGGGGAGATGAGGCCGAGGATTCGCCATAGATTACCTGACATTTGCATTACGGTTGGGGAAAACCTCGGAAAAAACCCAACAGATAATCAGCCCAAGCGGGAATCGAACCCGAGCCCGAACGCAACTCCGAATCGGCAGGCAAGCGCCTTAGCCGACTGAGCTACGCCGGTGGCTAGTCTGATGTATTATTCTATATTATATGTCCTGTTCTGTATTATTATATAAATTTGTACTTGACTATTTTATAGCATCTTCCGATGCATTTGAAATTTGAAATAAAGCATAGGATTGAAAATTGAATCTCCGTCAGCTGAACGTCTTGGCAATTACGTTATAAATTGGTCCACTGGGAGGACTTTAAAAATCCCGCTAAACAAAGCAATAAAATGTAAAAATAAAAAAAAAATTATTTCTTTCCTATATTTTGAGAGCCTTTAAGAGCTAATACTGATATGTTTCTATGGTTGTAGTTGAAATACTCAGTTTCTTGCACACGTCAACAAAGAATTTAGGGATTGTCACTCTATTTTATTTCAAGGAGTGCAGTTCGGTGGATCCTTTGAACACCCACTTACAGATTTATGTTTCTTACACAAACACCTCTGACAATTCCATCCTGTCCCCTAGTCCCAACATTGCACAGTTGCCACAATCCTGGTGACCCTCGAAATGAGACTGACGGGATTCTTGGAATTCGGAAAAGATGCGGCAACTCTGCCTCCACGTGGATTTGACGGGAGCCTGCCAATTCTTCTGAACAAGGTTTGTGATTGGTTACTGACAGGAGAAGACAAGATTTCCATCACAGTAAGGAAGATATTTATTTATGACAACCAATTAGTAGTGGGCAGTAGAAGGTCTGTGGGCAAAGTCCTTTCTATGAAACTGCACTCCATGAAAAAAAAAATAGAGTATACCAATAACTTCAATGTCTTGCAGATGATATTTTTGTTTGTCTATAGTTGCTTGGTAGATAGCTCTCCTTTCCTTATCTACATCCATTGGTTGGTTTGTATTCATAAAAATGAATAAAACTGCAAGTTCTTGTTTAATTAAAACGATTGCAAACACATTCTTTGGAACATTTTTGCTTAATTAAAACGATTACAAATTTTGCATTTAGGCTTTTTTCAATTGAAAACTCCGGCAGTGTCTCATAATTTGGGGCCATATAATTTAGGTTAATTGTAGGAGGAAGTTTTAAGTTCTTCGACCATTAATCTTACCGCAAGCGACCCCATGGAGACGGACATGCCCTCCTCGGAAAACCAATGCTGTCCCGACCTCAGCTTGTGCTGCCTGTGTCGTCGGTCTTGCAGTTGGAACCTCAGGTTGTACACCTCCCGACTTCTTTCTGCCAGAGCCAACTCCAGTTTTTCAGCCTGTTATAGAGAATACAAACCAATGAATCATTCTAAAGGCATATTTTCGAGCTCAGTTATCCAACTGTTATACACTAACATAGCTGTCATTCGTCACTTCCTCACAGAATATAACTTTTGAACAGACTGAAAAAAAATAAATTAGGATTTCCTAAGACGAATATTATGACAGTACTAAGAGGGTAATACACTCGTCTGTATCTGTTAGGTACTTATTGAATTTATTGAATAACGTACAGTCAGTTAGCACAAATATTTATTTATTTATTTATTTATTTATTTATTTATTTATTTATTTATTTATTTATTTATTTATTTATTTATTTATTTATTTATTTATTTATTAACCGTAACCGTGCGCTCCGCTGCACCCGTTAGAAATAAATATAAAATAATTACATAATTAAAATAGGACGTTTGATCCAGGGAACATTCGTGTTTGATAGAAGGATAAATCGTTTAATATGTTACTTAATTTAAATTGCATCCAAATAATTAAAATGCGATCATTTTGGTCCAGAGACACTCATTTGGTGCAATGACAATTCCTTTAACATGTTTCTTAATTTTTATTACATGCAACCATAGTTTAATGAACATTGACATCATTTAGGTTTAATGTGTATATTTTATTTTGCTTGTTATAGGTTTCCATTGAATTATGGTAATAACTTAATTTTAAACCTTGTTTTCTACGTATTCAGTAAATGGCGCTTGGCCCACTATGGTTCTGAACCCTTCAAATAACTTAAATTATATCATATAATATCACATATTATATTATATTATATTATATTATATTATATTATATTATATTATATTATATTATATTATATTATATTATATTATATTATATTATATTATATTATATTATATTATATTATATTATATTATATTATATTATATTATATTATATTATATTATATTATATTATATCAGAAGTTACTGTAATAACATTATAGCATTATGTCCATCTAGAGAAACTACACTTTCCAATGGTGAAATAATAATTAATTATACAAATCGGTTAATTTGGCTTCCGATATTACTTCATACAAACACAGAAACATTCTCTGTAGGCTATCTTTCATGGCTTTCGATTGTTGCTGTCCAAGGCCTCTTATAGACGAAGTCATTTGTTTTTTAATTCATTACACGGCCTTAGATGGCAGTTATTTTAATTTTAAAACTCATTTATCTCATTAAATATCAGTCCTATCAAAATGTTTCAAGGAATAAAAGTTATCGAAAATTATTTTTAAAGAAACGTTTGTTATGTAACATTTTTCACAAAAATCAATAATAAGCGAGATATTTCGATTTATTTAATTCAGGCCCTCTTATAACCCCCTTTTAAATAATGTATTTTGAATGCCATATAGCGTAAAATCTAAGCTACAACGAACTTAATTTATATTCCAATTGTCATCGAAATCCGTTCAGCCATTATCGCGTGAAAAGGTAACAAACATCCAGACAGACAGACAGACATAGAAACAAAAATTTCAAAAAAGCGATTTTCGGTTTCAGGGTGGTTAATTATATATGTTAGGGCCAATTATTTTTGGAAAATCTAAAATTACCAGAAAAATTTCGGCTACAGATTTATTATTAGTACAGATTTACTTATTTATTTATTTAACCTAGTAGAGTGACTGTATATACTGGACTGTGGTAATATGATGTCACTCTTTATATAACAACTCTATGTAACAGCAATAAATTTCTTTTCTCTTTGTCGCGTGGACCAGATCAGAAAACAAGGCGTTAAGGTTAAGGTTAAGTTCTCTGGTAATATTTTGTAATCCTAACGCGGAAGTGGAATAAGGGTAAATAAAATTATAACAAAAATTCGTATTCCTTTTGTAAACAATGAAATTTTGCTGGACTTCCAAGCTAATTGGAGGATGTGAGACAATATTACTGCTACTCTTTGTTCATAGTATGTGGAATCCTGAAAGTAATTCGTGGCAGCAGCTGGACGCCAGGACAGAGGTCGTGACCCCGGGTCAGGCTGTTCAGCTGCACATGCTGACCCCTGTTATTTGAGTTCTTACACTACTGCTACGGGGGAGCGCTACCAAATGGCTCTTAATTAACTTCACTCCGGCAGGTGCTCAGAAGCTAACGTGTCCAGTTCTCGTCTTCAGACTACTGCAGTGATCTGTTAACACTGAGTAATTATTTCATATATGAGCTATTCCATCTCAAATCGACCGAAATATGCTGGGTAACTTTCGGTGCTGGACCCCGGACTCATTTCACCGGCATTATCACCTTCATCTCATTCAGACGCTAAATAATCTAAGATGTTGATAAAGTGTCGTAAAATAACCTCTAAAAAAATTGACCGAAATATACAGAAAATTGACCTTACAGTTTCTAAATACAATAAAACTTTTTTGTACGTAGAGAACTATGATACAATACTTTGTGCAAAGTTTGAGGCATCAGAACTTCATAGTGTTTAAATTAAAAATATTTAAATTTATCGCATTTTCATAAAATTAGCAACTTTAAACTGTTGTAGCTCCGAAATCCTTTCACCCAACGATCAAAATCATGGCTTATTTTGATGCTGAGAAATTAAAGTTTATATTGACATATAAAAAGATTTTCTTACTTTTTATGGAAATGGAGAAATTTAGATTTTCCTTCATTAAGACACCTTTGCCAAGAAAAAATATTTTAAAAATATATAGTTAGATTCCGCATTGAAAGTACAAATAAACACATATTTTTACTGATGGCACGTTGATAAGAAAGTATTGAAAATATCAAATAAAGAAAATAAATAGTACGCGCGTGAACTAACCAGCTGACTGTGAGGCGGGAGATAGCCGAGGTAAGCAAGGCCAGTAGACATAAACACGTGATGTGTCGTCTAGCAGTCGTGGCTGGGCTAGCTTTATCACTGGTTTTCATAAACACAGGAGTAAAATGACGCCCAACGCTAGCTTATCTACAGCTCTCGGCCATTGCGCCGTTCAAGTCTAGGCGTGTGAAAATAATCTATTTAATACTCTCGAAACTTATTGCCGTACCACTAACCAAACAATGCCGAATCCCTCTTAATAATGCAAGGTTTTTTCTCAATATTTTTTTTACATTTTTACAAATTGTCAAAAAGCCTAAAATTAAGTAAAATCAAATTATCTGTCTCTCTGTGTACAATAAAAATAAGGAATAATTCTTAACATAACCTACCAAATGTCAGCTTCAAAATGAGCTCTCGTTCAATGTTCTGCAGTAAATGGTTCCAGAGTTCTGAGCGCTGAAAGAGGCTTGTTTTTCTAAAATACGCTAAATTTGTCGCTCAATAATACGAAAACCGTTTTACTTTCGATAGTATATTTTTGAAAATGCACTCTCCTCAGCACCTTGTATAAATAGGAAAAAATTAGAGTATAAAAAAAGCGAGGATTTTAGTGATCGATTTCAAATGGAATAGCCCATGTAGACCTACTCTCGGTTATACCAGCGAATAGGGATTATAAAGAATGGACACTTCGCGTCGGTACCTTTGATGTAGCCGGACCGATTTCAATTACCTTCAAGCCAGCTAGAGCGTCAGATTCTGCTTTCTCCCTAGAGTTGGCGCTGACATCACACCAGCTAGCAGTCGACACAGCGGAAATAATATAATTAATACATCTAGGTACATTATGTACTCAAATAAAATAAATTGGATTCATAAAATAATAAATCTGTCATTAACTGTAATGTCTAGACTCTAGAGTTCCTTTATAATGAGAGTTGAGACGTTGACCCCAACAACAATTAAAATATGTAATGATTTGATAGCGCTGAAAATGGAAAAACAAAACTCTTACGAGAAGTAAAACCATATACCTATATTATATTATATACAAATATTAAACGAATTCGATACTTAATTTTATAATGTATTATATTATTTTATAATATAATTTATGATATCTGAAATATAAAATATTATTATTACAACTAATTTGTCACTGAGAAATAGGGAAAAGCTGTTAACTTGAATTTATTTGAAGCAAAGCGTTACTGGATTATGCAATAAGGTTGGCGATGTTTGGATCCTGTGTCTCAACTCTGTTCTCAATTATCATCTTAGCGTATGCTCGATTACACTAACCTCTAGTGCTTAAAAGTGGAACTAACCGCTGGCGCACAGAGAAACAAAACACAGGAAAATACGCTCAGTGTCCATTCTTTATAATAATAATAATAATAATAATAATAATAATAATAATAATAATAATAATAATAATAATAATGATTTATTTTAGCTGGCAGAGTTAAGGCCGTAAGGCCTTCTCTTCCACTCGACCAGCAAAAAGTATAATCTCTATTCGCTGGTTATACTTTGCGTTACGTTTCCTTCCAAGCATTGACAATCACCACGCAGCTTAGCATCAGCCTTCTTGATCGTCCAGCAATAATTTACTTGAAGGGTATTTAGTTTACTCTCTATTTCTTTATTCATTCATTTCTCACATTTATTTCTACCTTTTCTCCTTGAGTTCAGTTTTCCGTTTCTTTCTTGCTTAATCATTTCCTTTAATGCAGTTGACTAAGCAACAACATTAATTTTACCTCCTCTTTTTCCCTCTTTCTACTTTCTACTTCTGTCTTTTCAGTTACTTTAATTTCATTATTATATCGTCTCTTATTCTATTCTTGCCTTCTATTTTTGTATATTTCCAGCGTTCTTTGTCTTGTCTTATCTTTTTGAATTTAATTTTATCCGTTTGTTCTTTATTTCTTTTCATCCCCTTTAATTTACTTTATTTCCTACTCCTCTCCCATATCGATGGTGTTGAACAGCATTCCCGCATGTCAAAATATCAATTTTATAGGAGAGCTAAAAAATAATTTTAATATATTGATGGCGAACAAATAAACAAATATTTGACATAAGAGCGTATTCAAATGTCTTCTCGCAAAATTTGTATCCGGTTTGGACACATGAAATGTTTGCAGAAGATTCGGAAATTCTTTTTAGGTTGGGACAAAGTGAAATCTCATTTTGTTCAGTTCTTTTTAAATATGAATCTCTTGTTCTGTACCATCCATATGGTTTACTATTTTCGCCTTTACCTTTATTTTTCTTGGTTTTTTATTTCATTTATTTTATTTTTTCCCTAAAATCTGTCCTCTCCTCTAATCTCCTCTCCTCTCCACTGCCCTCTCCTATCCTCTCCATTCCTCTGTCCTCGCCTCTCCATTCCTCTGTCCACTCCTCTCCTATCCTCTCCATTCCTCTGTCCTCGCCTCTCCATTCCTCTGTCCACTCCTCTCCTATCCTCTCCATTCCTCTGTCCTCTCCTCTCCATTCCTCTGTCCACTCCTCTCCTATCCTCTCCATTCCTCTGTCCTCTCCTCTCCATTCCTCTGTCCACTCCTCTCCTATCCTCTCCATTCCTCTGTCCTCTCCTCTCCATTCCTCTGTCCACTCCTCTCCTATCCTCTCCATTCCTCTGTCCTCTCCTCTCCATTCCTCTGTCCACTCCTCTCCTATCCTCTCCATTCCTCTGTCTTCTCCTCTCCATTCCTCTGTCCACTCCTCTCCTATCCTCTCCATTCCTCTGTCCTCTCCTCTCCACTCCTCTGTCCACTCCTCTCCTATCCTCTCCATTCCTCTGTCCTCTCCTCTCCATTCCTCTGTCCACTCCTCTCCTATCCTCTCCATTCCTCTGTCCTCTCCTCTCCATTCCTCTGTCCACTCCTCTCCTCTCCTTTCCATTCCTCTGTCCACTCCTCTCCTATCCTCTCCATTTCTCTGTCCTCTCCTCTCCATTCCTCTGTCCACTCCTCTCCTATCCTCTCCATTCCTCTGTCCTCTCCTCTCCACACCTCTGTCCACTCCTCTCCTATCCTCTCCATTCC
Source organism: Periplaneta americana (assembly GCA_025594305.2). Classification (NCBI taxonomy): domain Eukaryota; kingdom Metazoa; phylum Arthropoda; class Insecta; order Blattodea; family Blattidae; genus Periplaneta; species Periplaneta americana. Next base: position 106,301,383 of record JAJSOF020000027.1, read on the forward strand.
TCTGTCCTCTCCTCTCCATTCCTCTGTCCACTCCTCTCCTATCCTCTCCATTCCTCTGTCCTCTCCTCTCCATTCCTCTGTCCACTCCTCTCCTCTCCTTTCCATTCCTCTGTCCACTCCTCTCCTATCCTCTCCATTCCTCTGTCCTCTCCTCTCCATTCCTCTGTCCACTCCTCTCCTATCCTCTCCATTCCTCTGTCCTCTCCTCTCCACTCCTCTGTCCACTCCTCTGTCCACTCCTCTCCTATCCTCTACATTCCTCTGTCCTCTCCTCTCCATTCCTCTGTCCACTCCTCTCCTATCCTCTCCATTCCTCTGTCCTCTCCTCTCCATTCCTCTGTCAACTCCTCTCCTCTCCTCTCCATTACTCTGTCCACTCCTCTCCTATCCTCTCCATTCCTCTGTCCTCTCCTCTCCATTCCTCTGTCCACTCCTCTCCTATCCTCTCCATTCCTCTGTCCTCTCCTCTCCATTCCTCTGTCCACTCCTCTCCTATCCTCTCCATTCCTCTGTCCTCTCCTCTCCATTCCTCTGTCCTCTCCTCTCCATTCCTCTGTCCACTCCTCTCCTATCCTCTCCATACCACTGTCTTCTCCTCTCCATTCCTCTGTCCACTCCTCTCCTATCCTCTCCATTCCTCTGTCCTCTCCTCTCCATTCCTCTGTCCACTCCTCTCCTATCCTCTCCATTCCTCTGTCCTCTCCTCTCTATTCCTCTGTCCACTCCTCTCCTATCCTCTCCATTCCTCTGTCCTCTCCTCTCCATTCCTCTGTCCACTCCTCTCCTATCCTCTCCATTCCTCTGTCCTCTCCTGTCCTCTCCTCTCCATTCCTCTGTCCACTCCTCTCCTATCCTCTCCATTCCTCTGTCCTCTCCTCTCCATTCCTCTGTCCACTCCTCTCCTCTCCTCTCCATTCCACTGTCCTCTCCTCTTCATTCCTCTGTCCTCTCCTCTCCTCGTCTCTCCTCTCCTCTCCCTCCTCTCCTCTCCATTCCTCTGTCCTCTCCTGTCCTCTCCACTCCTCTCCTCCTCTCCATTCCTCTGTCCTCTCCTGTCCTCTCCTCTCCATTCCTCTGTCCACTCCTCTCCTGTCCTCTCCATTCCTCTGTCCTCTCCTCTCCTCCCCTCTCCTCTCCTCTCCTCTCCTCTCCTCTCCTCTCCTCTCCTCTCCTCTCCTCTCCTCTTCACTTCTCTCCTCGTCTTTCTTCCCCTCTTCTCACCTCATGACTGAGGCGGTGATGACTCACGGCATGTAAATTTCCAATCCGGCATTTGCCTTTGTGACTGAGGGAAACCATGAAAAACTCCGGTCAGATTGGCCAGCCACGTGATTTTAACCCGTGTCCTCCCGAATGCAAGTATCAAATGTTATCTTTTGAGCCTACTCGCTTGGTGCTGTAATTATTATATCGGTCTGTGAATAATCATATACGAACCAGATTCAGAAGCTGAGTAGACAAATCTTGAACGAGATTGATAGCGTCCATCTGCTGGCCGAGATGAGAACTAGAGCTCTGATGCAACGGTTCGTTCTCGTCGCAGGTGGCCATGTTAATGTTGATGTTGGCCTCTTGCAACTGCTTCATCTTGCCCACCAGATTCTGGGCGAGGGCGGCCTGCTGCTGGGAGTGCTGGGCGAAGGAGTCCTGCAGAACATGCAGCAACAACAATAATAATAATAAGAAGAAGAAGAATAAGAATAATAGTAATAATAATAATGATAAGAAGAAGAATAGTAATAATAATAATAATAATAATAAGAATAGTAACGGCAACAACAATAATACACCTCGATTACACACTTTTAATACTTTGTATCACATAAAATATACTAGTTAATTATGATAGCATAACAATTTTCTAGTTTTATACGAAAAACTAAGTGGCATATTACCTAACTGACTAGTTTCAACTTTCGTTTCAGTCATGCTCAGAAATAGTGAGGTCCTTGATTCTTCCGTTTCTTCACATACAATAGTTGTAACAACTTCTACATTAGACACACTGGGAGATCATTTCAAACACGTTATAAAGAACAAATCACAGCCATAACCAACACCTCCACATATGTAGAAAACAACACAAACACCAACCACAGCTACAGCAACATAGAAACAGACATGAAAATCCTGCACATTCAGCCAAAAAAAGAAAAACAGAAATTATATACAGTAAGATAGTACGAAATATACAGACACAAAGAAACACACCCACAACACATTCTCAATGCACTACTAAATTTCAGAACACACATTCTTTTTGACACCACACTACCATACACAAACATATCCCCAGCAAAACAACTGAAGAAACAAGAACTTCACAAGGTCTGAGGATGACTCAAACGAAAGTCGAAACTAGTTAACTAGTTGTTTCATATGAAATATTTCTAGCGTGTTTTAAGAAAGCCATTGATTTAATTCCCAAAATGCTCAGTCAATTTAAGACAGCAGTGTATTATGATTGCAATGTTTCATCATCATTTTATCCGTCCTGCTTTCCATTGTAGTTTTCTGAGTATTAATATATGAACCCATCATGGGTTACCGACCCAAGGCTAAGAGTTACCTTGCGGGACCGCATTAGGAGCGAAGACATAAGAAATCAGTGGGAAGTTGAGGAGACGACTGCAGACGTCCAACATTATCAACGTAAATGGAGAAACCACCTTCTTAGGATGTCTGAACATCATTTACCAAAGAGACTTTTGTATTACCATCCACGAGGACGAAGAGATTTAGGCAGACCTCACCGACGTTGGACGGACCAATTCCATTTGTAGTTGACTGACGGGAAACAACCCAAAACTGTGTATTGGCAGAAGAAGAAGAAGCGTATTATGATAATAAATCATTGAAATAATTTGAGTTTCGTCCTTTAAATGTGCGGAAATTTAAACCGAATAAATCTAACCTTTCGTTATGAAAATGAGTTTTAAAATATTACATTTATTCTGTTCAAATTTCTGCACATTTAAAGGACAGAACTAAAATTCTTTCAATCACTTATTGTCATAATATATTGCTCTCTTAAATTGACTGCAGCATATTGCGAATTAAATCAATGGCTTTCTCTAAAAACCAGTGGCGTAGCGTCAATGTAAGCTGAAAAGCTTAGCTTCCCCAGTTAATAATAATTTCATAATAAACCTGCAGTTTATGGAGAAAATTATTTATTAATTTTAATAGAGTTTATATTTACGCGTTAAATATTGTGATGCGGCAGCTCAGGATGATTTGTGATGCAGCAGTAAACAAGAAGCCTGCACACACCAGCTTCCAAGCGGACTGGTTTCTTCTGTGTAATCCACCCCGCAGATTTTCCATCCCTTTCTAACTAAACTACCCTAGTCGCAAGGCTCTCAAGAAGCTAGCTTTAACATTTAAAATAAGTAGTTTCCGAGTTATCCCTTTTCGTCAGTTGTGTTCAGTTGAAGTGTTAGTGTGCATTGTGGCTGATATAATAAATAATGAGTGAAATAACAGTTCCTGACACTAATTTACTTGAATTTTTTTAGGACAATTGTATTATCAAGACTGACTTACGAAACAAAAGTGTGATTTAAAAAACAAATGACCGACTACCTTGCTGACAATGAAGGACAGAACCAAAAGACAGACGCATACTTAGTAATGATACTAATATTGTGATTTCTCTAAGTATGACAGGGAGTGAGCTAATGTTATACGTATACGTGTCTATTTGTTAAGAGATATGTGTAAACCGTGAAATCATATTTTACTACGTACCATTTGAGGTCATGCCTTATTGGTGTTACTTACGATGTTCCAACCAATCTTCGACTGCTGACTTGAAATTAACTACTATTTATTTTAAGACTGTATTTTTGTAATACGTTTTCTCACATTGCATGAAAGACAACTTGAGTTAGCTTCCTCTGCTCAAAATTTCATGCTACGCCACTGCTAAAAACGCTATAAAATATTTCATATAAAACCATTTTTATCTCGGAAAGGAAGCAAAAAATGAGCAAAATTGTATTGAACTTTTTAGTTTAAAATATCTCAAAGAATAACCTCCTAAATTACTGACATTACTTAGGTTAATTTTGTACAATAGTTAATTCCTCTTAGAAAAACATTTTTGAAACGATAGTAACGTGTCTGTTTCATTTTATTTATTTCAGTTTATTATAATAACGTGTGAAGTGGACAGACAGAACAAGAAATGAAGCTGTGTTAGACAGAGTGGATTAAGAAAGAATGATGCTGAAACTGATCAGGAAGAGGAAAATAAATTGGTTGGGTCACTAGTTCAGAAGAAACTGCCTTCTGAAGGATGCACTGGAAGGAATGATGAACGGGAGAAGAGTTCGGGGCAGAAGAATATATCGTATGATAGACGGTATTAAGATATATGTATCATATGAGGAGTGAGGGAAGAAATTTTCTCATGAAATTTCGGCCACTGTATGGGACCGGTGCCCATCCAGCATCATGATGCACTTGGGGAGCTGCAATATGTAGCGAAAATCCGGTTTCGCTAACCAGCTATAACGGCTGTGGGGATCATCGTGCTAACCATACGCTACCTCCATTCTGGTTGGATGATCGTCCATCTCTGCTTCGACATGTTGACGTGAGGCCAGCAGCCGGCTGGTCGATCTTGGCCCTTCATGGACTGTAGCGCCATGGATTTATTTTTATCATATGAGGAGACGGAGAGAAAAGCAAAAAATAGGAAAGATTGGAGAATGCTAAGTTTGCAGTGAAAGACCTGCCCTGGAGCAGAATACTGGATATATGATTGAATGAATCAGTACAAAAACACACAAATAAAATCCGACGTTTATATTTATTGTTTGAACTTTATGAAGATATAGAATCGAGATAGAAATAGTTTATTTCCTTATAGTGTTGTTTGCTACAACTAAAAGAGATCTAAAATCAAAAGTGTAATTTTAAATGCCGTATGTTGCGGGCATTCGTGCAAATATTTAGGTATTTATTTAAGAAAAAATTCAAAACTCCCTATTTGCTTTTTCCCTTGCCCTAATAATTTCTCCGTAAAAGTGTCGCGTATTTTACTGTCTGATGTATTAATCGTAGTATGAAACGCCTGTGAGTTTAGACTAAACGCACGTCTTTCTATCACGAGTAATCCAGCAGAAACTCACTTTCTCAGTCAATTAAGGTCATTAACTTTGCAGAAAGCTCTCTCACCAACATTTGAAAGAATTCACTGATGCTGAATTAGCCAATATTAATGTAAGGGGTTAATGTATCTTGTACAATACTGGAAATTTGTATGTGTAAAATACTGTCCTTCTGCTATATGAAAAAAATATATTTTTACGATTTAAAAAAATTATTTGTATTTTTCTTTAAAATTCAATATGGTGGCAGTTTACTGTGCAGTGATGAAGCGTTTCCCTCATAACTCATAAACTTTTTCATGTCCTCTCTCTTTTATTTTATTGCTGAAACTCATGTTTACAATATCATGCTATTTCCACTACATTTCTTAATAAATAATATTTTTTTATTTTGTATTAAAATAAAATACTGACCATTTTTTTAAATAACTTATTTTTATTAGGCAATCTATCAAAGGTAGAGAAGTGATGGTAGATATGTCATACAAAAAATGACATCACAGAATGTTGGATAGTTTTTTAGTTATGTGGAAAACGCTTCATCATTGCACAGTGAACCCAATTTTGAAAAAAATGAAAATAATATTTTTAATCGTAAAAATATTTTTTTCATATAGCAGGACAGTATATTACTTACTTACTTAGTGGCTTTTAAGGAACCCGGAGGTTCATTGCCGCCCTCACATAAGCCCGCCATTGGTCCCTATCCTGAGCAAGATTAATCCAGTCTCTATCATCATATCCCACCTCCCTCAAATCCATTTTAATATTATCTTCCCATCTACGTCTCGGCCTCCCTAAAGGTCTTTTCCCTCCGGTCACCCAACTAACACCCTATATGCATTTCTGGATTCGCCCATACGTGCTACATGCCCTGCCCATCTCAAACGTCTGGATTTTAAGTTCCTAATTATGACAGGTGAAGAATACAATGCGTGCAGTTCTGTGTTGTGTAACTTTCACCATTCTCCTGTAAATTCATTCCTCTTAGCCCCAAATATTTTCCTAAGCACCTTATTCTCAAACACCCTTAACCTATGTTCCTCTCTCAAAGTGAGAGTCCAAGTTTCACAACCATAAAGAACAACCGGTAATATAACTGTTTTATAAATTCTAACTTTCAGATTTTTTGACAGCAGACTGGATGGTAAAAGCTTCTCAACTGAATAATATCAGGCATTTCCCATATTTATTTTGTGTTTAGGATATTATTTTACACACACTAATTTTCATCATAACAGGCAGGGTTTGGAATTGAATGGGTTACATCAGCTTCTTGTCTGTGCAGATGATGTGAATATGTTAGGAGAAAATACACAAACGATTAGGAAAACACGGAAATTTTACTTGAAGCAAGTAAAGCGATCGGTTTGGAAGTAAATCCCGAAAAGACGAAGTATATGATTATGTCTCGTGACCAGAATATTGTACGAAATGGAAATATAAAAATTGGAGATTTATCCTTCGAAGAGGTAGAAGAATTCAAATATCTTGGAGCAACAGTAACAAATATAAATGACACTCGGCAGGAAATTAAACGCAGAATAAATATGGGAAATGCGTGTTATTATTCGGTTGAGAAGCTCTTATCATCCAGTCTGCTGTCAAAAAATCTGAAAGTTAGAATTTATAAAACAGTTATATTACCGGGTCTTCTGTATGGTTGTGAAATTTGGACTCTCACTCTGAGAGAGGAACATAGGTTAAGGGTGTTTGAGAATAAGGTGCTTAGGAAAATATTTGGGGCTAAGCGGGATGAAGTTACATGAGAATGGAGAAAGTTACACAACACAGAACTGCACGCATTGTATTCTTCACCTAACATAATTAGGAACTTAAAATCCAGACGTTTGAGATGGGCAGGGCATGTAGCACGTATGGGCGAATCCAGAAATGCATATAGGGTGTTAGTTGGGTGACCGGAAGGAAAAAGACCTTTAGGGAGGCCGAGACGTAGATGGGAAGATAATATTAAAATGGATTTGAGGGAGGTGGGGTGGGATGATAGAGACTGGATTAATCTTGCACAGGATAGGGACCGATGGCGGGCTTATGTGAGGGCGGCAATGAACCTTCGGGTTCCTTAAAAGCCATTTGTAAGTAAGTAAGTAAGTAATTTTCATCATTGTACAAGATACAGTAATGGAGGGGAAAAATGTTTAATATTTCCAAAATGTTACTGCTGTAAGCTGTACCTAACCCCTTGATGTACGAAACAGCATGGCAAAAGAATTGTACTGGCTACGATTTTCAAATATCTGATGCCGAAAACATGTATTTTGTCGGAAATCTTGAAATACATATTTTGCGGCATCACTCTATCTTATACTTAAAAAAAATTAGAAAGTAAAAATTGTATTACTTCCCATGTTATATTGCCGTCATTGTGCAGCTACGTATGTGATATGAAGATGGCTTTGAGGGCAGATCTAATGGGCCGTGGAGTGTCTCGCCTGGTCTGCAGCCTCGTTGGGCCGTGAACATCAGATAGCGGGCCGCAATGGAGTATATTTAGAACGCATGATGCATTGACATTGATGACGTTTACGTGTCACAACTGGTTTGGAAGCCGAGTCTCCGAGATCTATTTTTAACACCAGACTTAACCGAGACAACGCTGCGAAACACTTTCTCATGCTTCTCACTGACGTCACAGCTACGAAATGTATAAATATTTGCATCTGGCAAGCTGATGATTGTTTCTGCAATTTTCGAGGCCTCTGACCGACGCCAGGATGAGAGAAATGTTTCACCTCGTCGGAAGTTGCGTGTTACGCCCCAAGGTTCCGCAGATTTAAGGTTCGCATTGAGCAAAATTAGACGCGCAACTTATTATCTTGACATTCTGTCGCTACTGGAAGCCAAGATTAAAGTAAGTAATGTGGCCCTCATTTTGAAGTGGGCGGGAGACTAGCAGAGGGTGTTCGGATTTCGCCCGAACATGTCCTGGATTTTAGGTGCATGTCTTGTGTCCTGCCAGGCCTTGTAGAAAATCAGAAATTGTCCTGCTTTTCTCTCTCGGCAATTCTCAGTGGAATAAACAGAGAAGCCGTGCATGTCTGGAGTCCATTTGAGGAATTATGTTCATAAAATTTAGTTTAAGGAGACAGTCCTATATAGCTCTTTACTTCTACTCCGTACACATCCTGGATTGAGAATAATCCTTTAGGGGACAGTAAACATATTGATGATTATTTTTTGTTAAAAAAACTATTAGAAACTTTACGAACTCACCGTATTCAGCAAATTGTAGACCTCTTTTTATTAAAGAAAAATAATTAATGTGTGTCTGTGCAATACCTAGACCAGGGCTGGGCACATTACGTGATTCTGAGAAATGAGCGCTATGTGCTTTAAAGAGCGGTTCTAGCGAGAGCTGTGACGTATGCATACTGTACGTCATTCAGTGTCGGTGCAGTGGTGACTCTGCAGTATGATCGAACTTTGGAGATGGAGCTTCCGCTTATACACTAAAGCGGCCCGCTACTCCCAATGCTTTTAATGTATCATGGGAGGAGGAGTTCTTTTGGTAGAGAGCAGTGGATTAGCAAAGTGTTTAATTTTTCATAAAACACTCCAACTGATTAAGAAGTTCAATATCCAACGACATTATTCTTTACAACATACTACTGAATATGACAAATATGTTGGTAATGAACGCCATAAATTAATACAAATTAATATATTACAGTTCAGAATATATCATATATTATATTATATTATATTATATTATATTATATTATATTATATTATATTATATTATATTATATCATATCATATCGTCCACACCTGTGGAGTAACGGTCAGTGCGTCTGGCCGCGAAACCAGGTGGCCCGGGTTCGATTCCCGGTCGGGGCAAGTTACCTGGTTGAGGTTTTTCAGGGTTTTCCTCAACCCAATATGAGCAAATGCTGGGTAACTTTCGGTGTTGGACCTGGACTCATTTCACCGGTATTATCACCTTTATCTCATTCAGACGCTAAATAACCTAAGCTGTTGATAAAGCGTCGTAAAATAACCTACTAAATTAAAAAAGTCATATCCTATCATATCATATTACATTATTTTATATTATGTATTAACAGGATGACAATAATGCACTTAGTGAATCGGCTATGAGAATTAGCTACAAAATTTGCCACGGAATTGCAAAGCAATTGAAAACATTCAACGAAGGTGAATTCATCAAGTGACGTTTAATTATATTGGCAGATGAACTCTGTCCACAGCAAGTAGGGGAAGTGGAAGCCATACGCCTGTCTCGTAGAACCGTGGTGAGGAGATTGCAGTATGTGCGTATGGGTTATGTAAATAAGCCTAATGATTTGTGTGTGTGCATAGAGCGAAGTTTATTTCATTAAATTAATAAGAGTGTTATAAATTCTGTAGTGTACAATGGATTGATGTAATATCCTTATAAACTATTATGTTCTGACAGACTGAATGACTAGAATAACAGTGGCTCTTGTTATATTAATGCAGGAAGGTAGCTGTAATGCGAGTCCGCCACTGCGTGAGCGTTCTGCTCTGGCTTGGAATTGAAGTGCCTTGCGGAGCGAGAGCAGCTCTGGCCGACTATATGGAGCCGCTCTCATGCCCGGTCCTGGCCTAGACGTTTGACAACGAAGCCACTAGTCTTCTTGCACTCCACCTGCACGTCTTTTAAGATGTTCCATATTAATTTCTTCATTGATGTTACATAGAAGAAGGAAGGTGTATTGAATGCTCCTAATGGATAGAATTGGATTAAAGTGGGTTGTTTAAATTTAGATTGGTTTGAATTTATTTTGGTTGGTTTCAGTTAGGATTGTTTTGGATTGGACAGAATAGGCTTGAAATACATTGAATTGAGTTGGAATGGAATTGAAGTGGATTGATTAATTATTTTTAGATTGGATTGTATTGGTTTCAGGTGGGTTGAGGTGGAAATACATTATTGGTTGGGTGGAATTAGATAGGATGAGAAGGCTTGAAGTAAATTGGATTTGTAGGAATTGGAGTAAAATGGATTGATTAGATTTAAATAGCATTAGATTGACTTGGGTTGGTTGCGGTCAGTGTTAGGTTGGATTAGATAGGGTGGGAAGGCTTGAAATAAATTAGATTGGGTTGGAATAGGAGTGTAGTGGATTGGTTTGAGTTTAGATTTCATTGGATTGACTTGGGTCATTTTAATTTATGGTTGGATGGAATCAAACGGGATGGTTGAAATTAAATTGAATTATGTTGATTTAAATGTCATGTTGAAAATTCAGATAAGTTCAAATTGTAATATAAAATAGTTTTGTACAATTTTCAGTCTATCACTTATCTAAGTGTGAAAGCAGAAATAAATTCTGTTACATCAATTAAAATATTATATTATGTATCACGAATATTTTCGACTTTTCATATAAGTTTTTTTTTCTTCGAAGTAGGAATGCTAGGGTTTTGGTTAATATATCTATGATATTTAGATGATGGGATAAGATCAGTTGCTGATTTTATAGCCTGCTTCATTTGTTTTTGATATTGTTTAGTGATGAATTCTAAAGTTTTATTGATGTAATCTTCTTTTTTCATTAGGACAATGGAATCAGATTTATCAGCCTTAATGTGAATAACTTTATTTTGGTTAAGTTTCTTTCCCAGATTAATGATTTCCTTCTGTTCAGATTTGCTTTTTGTATTTGATTTTGTGAAGATGACTTATACGAAAAGTCTAAAATATTCGTGATACATCATATAATATTTTAATTGATGTAACAGAATTTATTTCTGCTTTCACACTTAGATAAGTGATAGACTGAAAATTGTACAAAACTATTGAATTATGTTGGATTGAATTGGATTAAGGTGGATTGTTTAAGTTTAGATCGAATGGAATTAGTTGCGTTGGGTTGGATTGAATTGGATAAGATAGGTTTTAAATGAATTGAATTGAGTTGGATGGTATTACATTGATTTAGGTTGGATTAAATTTTGTAGAGTTTGCTTTTAGTTTGAGATGTATTTGATTAGGTAGGATAGGTTAGGTTTGAAATAGATTCCATTGGTTGGATGATATTGGATTAAAGTGGATTGGACAGGTTCGAGTTAGATTGGACTGAACTGGTTTCAATCTAGATGAGCCAATGAACGGGTCACAGAGCACACTTATACCCAATCTTGTGTATGCATACACACACTCAAGATTGATTCACAGTGTTGAAATTCTTAAATTGCGTGGCTATTTGGAATCATATGCACCTTTGTAGGAGCTTCTTTACTTAAAATAATTTCCAGGAATAAGATTAGCAAGTTACCCAATGTAATTTCCTAAATAGCTCTTTACAGATTACTAGATAGAGAAGAAAGATCAGCCGGAAGTTTCCGAGGAATGGAAACAGAATGTCATAGACACTAAAGTTTAGACCTTGTCAGTCAAGAAGAGATGACTGTTTACAACAGAAGTTCCGTATTTCAAAAAAAGATAAACAAGAATTTCTCCCTGTATAACAATGGATCAGAAAACGACATGGCGTAAACAAGTTTGTCAGATCATTAGAAGAGAAAGATATTTGTTTCCGGCAGTTGATAGATGAGAGTGCCACGAATACAGTGTCGTACGTACAGAATAGTTATGAATGGGAAACTGATGCATAGGACGTTTTATTGACGCCAGTTTAACATGGGAAAAACATATCGAATATATATGCACAAAATTATCAAGAGTTACTTATTTATTAAAGAAATTAGTGACTTGCGTTTCTCAAAATTATTTAAGATGTGCCTACTTTTCGTTCTTTCAGTCGATAATTAGGTATGCCTTAATTTTTTGGGGAAATGGTAGCAAAATTGGGAGTGTCTTGATTTTTCAAAAGAAAGCCATTAGAATTCTATGTCAATCAAACTATCTTGAACATTGTCGACCTCTTTTCAAACAATCACAGATATTAACTGCCATAAATTTATATATATACTACCTAGTCCTTTACACTCGACAAAATATAGACAATTACTCATTAATAGCCAATATACATGATCATGAAATTAGAAATAGTGAACAAATTAATATTCCATACTGTAGATTACATAAAACTAGTACAACTTTTTCTGTCACGGGGATGAAATTATATAATAAGCTTCCCAGTCAATATTATAAGTTACCAACCAATAGTTTCAAAGCTAGATTTTATAATTGGCTTTTAATTAATACTTTCTACTCTGTAGATAAGTTTCTTAACATAAATTCATACGAAATTGTTTTTAATAAATAAAGTTATTTACATTTATTTATAAATATTACATTAAGAGTGAAGTGTTTTCATTAATTTTTTATTTTCAAAATGTTTTCTGTTTTCATTCTAATTAAACTTTATTGTTTTCAATTGTATGTCTTTTCAAATCCGTGTTTTTTTTGTGACGAAGCCTATCTCTGTATGTTTAATGGCTTAATAAATTGAATTGAATTGAATTGAATTGAATTGAATTGAATATGGAAGAAGCAAGCAACATGGACGGTGTCTTGCGAAAAAAAAAACCGAAGAACTATCGATAACAGCTATTCTCTAGCGATTCGTAGTAGCCTAATATGTTACATTGAGTTGTTATTGTTATAACTGGAGAGCGATTGTTAGGCATTAAGATGTTTCAGGCTCTTGAAAAGAAAAGAAAATCCGAGAAAAAAAAGACAGTAAAATAATATTATTTGTTGTTTAAGGGATCACTCATGAAGCAGCTAAGTCGGGAGATAATGGAATAGTGTGGCTAGTTTGTTTTCCCCCCTCCATTGTATAGTCCACACCTGTGGAGCGACGGTTAGCGCGTCTAACCGCGAAAGCAGGTGGCCCGGGTTACATTCAATATTTAGAGTGCCCATAAAATAACGTATTTTAATGTGATGTAAATTCCGCCGTAATTGATTCTAAACATACCTACGTATAATTATTTACTTACATAAGCATATCTAGAGTGTGATAAGATGGATTGGAAGTAATAAAATTCCAAGAAACAAATTACATAACTTTTTGTTACTGCATACTTTATTAATTTTATCTTTCTGCACAATTATTTATAATATAGCACAAACATTCCGCAATTTTCACAAATATAATTTTGTCTCGGTAGCTAATATAGTAGCATGTCGGTTCCACTGTATAACCGAAACGTCTCGTGTTCGATCCCAGGTAAAACCTTTTTGTATTTAAAAAATAGGTTTAGTATTTCAAAACAGGCTTAAGGACTTTACTAATAGACGGTAATTATACACAGTATTTAAAGGGTGTACATCATATTTTGTTATTGAAGTGTTGTATCAGTGAAGAATTATGTTGTGTCAGTGAAGTGTGTTGTGTAAGTGAAACGTGTTCCTCTCAGTGAAGCTTTATAGTTTATAGTGGCAATGCAAAGTATTTGAACAGTGAAATATTTTTGAAGTGTTAGTGAAATCAGGATAGAATCAGTGAAATGTGTCGTAGTTCCAGTGCAGTGAGTGAGTTGACATGAAATGAGTGTAGTGTTGAAAGGTACTTTTGCAGATATGAACATACCATACTCGTGGGTTTTAGTTCGTAAGATGCAAATTAGATTTATTTTAAATGTTATTTTAAGTGATCGTGCTTCATTTAATTTAGGATATTCCCTGTTATTATTATTATTATTATTATTATTATTATTATTATTATTATTATTACTTACAAATGGCTTTTAAGGAGCCCGAAGGTTCATTGCCGCCCTCACATAAGCCCGCCATCGGTCCCTATCCTGTGCAAGATTAATCCAGTCTCTATCATCATATCCCACCTCCCTCAAATCCATTTTAATATTATCCTCCCATCTACGTCTCGGCCTCCCCAAAGATCTTTTTCCCTCCGGTCTCCCAACTAACATTCTATATGCCTTTCTGCATTCGCCCATACGTGCTACATGCCCTGCCCATCTCAAACGTCTGGATTTTATGTTCCTAATTATGTCAGGTGAAGAATACAATGCGTGCAGTTCTGCGTTGTGTAACTTTCTCCATTCTCCTGTAACTTCATCCCGCTTAGCCCCAAATATTTTCCTAAGCACCTTATTCTCAAACACCCTTAACCTATGTTCCTCTCTCAGAGTGAGTGTCCAAGTTTAACAACCATACAGAACAACCGGTAATATAACTGTTTCATAAATTCTAACTTTCAGATTTTTTGATAGCAGACTAGATGATAAAAGCTTCTCGACCGAATAATAACACGCATTTCCCATATTTATTCTGCGTTTAATTTCCTCCTGAGTGCCATTTATATTTGTTACTGTTGCTCCAAGATATTTGAATTTTTCCACCCCTTCGAAGGATAAATCTCCAATTTTTATATTTCCATTTCATACAATATTCTGGTCACGAGACATAATCATATACTTTGTCTTTTCGGGATTTACTTCCAAACCGATTGCTTTACTTGCTTCCAGTAAAATTCCCGTGTTTTCCCTAATCGTTTGTGGATTTTCTCCTAACATATTCACGTCATCCGCATAGACAAGAAGTTGATATTATTATTATTATTATTATTATTATTATTATTATTATTATTATTATTGATTATTGTTAGTATTAATTATTAGTATTATTATTAATTGTATTTTAATTAATAAGTTTATCATTGTCATTATTGAGTGTAATTAGGTACCCACTGCCACCGGGTATATACCCATTGCAGTGTGAATAAATACACATACACATACATACATACATACATTTGTACGTTTTTGCGACAATTATTTATTTTCTAGCTTAGACATTGGTAGGAGGACCATGCCTTATGTCGATATAGATTTTGTTACTCTCACAGTGAAAAATTAAAGAAGGGAAAACAATTATAGATACAAATAATCAAATCTAAATATGTATTTTTTTTTAAGTTCAATGGGAGGGTTCAAACCCGGTACCCCCCTCTTGTGTACGTCCCTGTTTCTTCCCTATTATCTGTATACAATATTGTTCCTGGCTCTCAGATAAACAATCCGCACATGCTGTGGTTTTACTATCGGTTTAAAATAGATCTAGTAGCTAATCAAAAGTTCATGAGGAATGAAGTCAGTAAACAGTTTGGTGCTCCGTACACCCAAACAGGCTGTGGAAGTTTCGGTCTATTTCAGTCACAGTAAAGAACTGAAAGCAATCAACTGAGCTTGGGTCAAATAACGTTGTAATTAATATAGGCTACAGCTTTATATTACTGCGTGGCAGGCAAACAAATATGTTCTCTCAGAATGGCACAACGCAATAGTGAGGAATTCCGTGACATGTATAAATATTGTCTGCCATAGATAAGACACAAACTTTCTCATTATACTTTTACGCATTTCTATTAAATCAGATGTTTGTAGGATACCAGTTATGTACTTGTTTGTTATGGACTTTCTTGGCGTACCCTTGAGCACAGTTACGGAAATGAAATAATTTATTATCCAACCAGAGTGAAGATAAAATTCTCAATTCCTCATTGGACAAAATAAATTTTCGTAGACCTAAAATTGATTTGTGGATTAAGGGGAGAGGAAGGTATTTTTTTAACTTTTTCCTATTTGGTATAAAATATTAATTTTTGTATGTAGAGAGCTCATAGCTGTGGCAACTTCACCAAATAAAAATATTTTGAAAAAAAAAATATATATATATTTGGGGACCCAATATTTGAAAAAAATATACCCAATGCAGGATTGTACTAAAACCGATATATCTAAACCGTTTTTAAAGATAGATTCAAACAGTTTTTTGCAATGTATTTGCAAAAGGGTGTTTTACAAACTGTCTGTAACAGAATTTTGATATTAGTCCCTACGTTTGTAAAATAAACAATTAAAATTTAATAACAATTTTCTGATTTTCTATCTTGCAAACAAACGGATGTATTTTTAAAATGAAATCAATTAACAAAATTCTGTTATAGAGAAAAGTTTCCTAAAAGTCTAAAGAATGTGTGTTCTAAATTTCATGCATGTAGCTTTAATAGTTCAGAAATTATTTCCATTTCTGGCAATGTAGCAAAAAAATGAAGTTACTGGAAACCGATAAAAGCGGGAGTGTGAGATTTAAAAATCCATAGCGCAGGAAGTTTAAAAATGACGTCTCAACATCCGATAAGGGCACAAATACCAACAAAATGTTATGCAATGCATTCCACACATATCAAAGGGTATTTTAAAGAAGAAAAATGTTTCTTGAAAATTTAATTTGCCGGAAACAACAATAAAATTGGGCGAGTGATTTAAAAATCCGTTACGCAGAAAGTTTAAAAATGGCGACTCATCATCCGATAAGGGCACAAATACCCATGAAATGTTATGATATGCATTCCACACATATCACAGGGTATTTTAAAGATTTTTAATGAAAATTTACTCATTTTTCACCAAAAATACCATCCTCTCCTCTTAAATAAAAGCATTAGATCTCTACAGTAGGAAAATTTGTTTGAAATTTTGGCGGATGATGAAACCACAAATCAAAAACAATCGAAATTTACAATAATTTATGCAAAGAAAATGTAATTTCAATTAATATTGAATCAGAATACACAAAGTACAAGCCTATCACTTGCGGAGTAGGTCAGGCTGAGAAACGTTCGCTTGGGATTATCAATGCACTTCTATTGTCATTGGTCAATTAAGCATCAATAAGCTTAATAATAATAATAATAATAATAATAATAATAATAATAATTTATTTTAGCTGGCAGAGTTAAGGCCGTAAGGCCTTCTCTTCCACTCAACCAGCAAAAAGTATACATACATATGTATGAACTTACAAAGAATTCAACAATTTGATTTATATAAGAGCTACATGTATACAAGAGTTATTTACGAATTAAACAACAAAATACTATGAACTATTAATTAAACACTGAAATACAAACTGTGTAGCAGAATTAAGCTAAAATACATAGAATGTTAATATATTTAAAATAATGTTAGATAATAGAAAGAGATTATTATGAGACAATTTTGAAAATACAGCGCTATCAGGATGCATGTCTAAAGGAAGGAGTAACAATGTAGACAATGACAGTTTAAATCAGTATGATTGGAGTGAACTGCTAATAAGGTTATCTTTTAAGCTGTTTTTAAAGGTGTTTATTGTCTTGCAGTCCCTAATACTTTGTGACAGGGAATTCTATTGTCGCAAGGTGGATACTGTAAAAGATGATGAATAACAAGATGTTCTATGAAGAGGTATATTTAGCGTGCCACAGATAAGTGATCTGGTATCTACGTCGTGGTTAGAGTATAGGTAAGAGAAACGAGACGAAAGGTAATTTGGTGTTGAAGTGTGCAGAATTCGAAAGAGTAAAGACAAAGAGTATAAAGTTCTACATTCTTTAAGTCGGAGCCACGAAAGACTTGCGAAGGACGGTGATATGTGATCATATCGTCGGATGTTGCACACGTATCTGACGCACATATTCTGAACTCGTAACTTGATTGACAGTTCAGAATTTAGGTCGCTTAACAAAACGTCATAATAATCGAAGTGCGGCATTATTAGAGTTTGTACTAGGGTAAGTTTTAGTTGCTGGGGCAAGAAGTTTCTTAAGCGACTCAAACAGTGAATGAGGAACAGATTCTTTTATCGTTTCTTTAACTTGAAAATTCCAATTTAGATTATTATTGAAAAAGTATGTATGTATTTATTCACACTGCAATGGGTATATACCCGGTGACAATGGTAACTAATTACGCTCAATAATGACAATAATAAACTTATTAATTAAAATACAATTAATAATAATACTAATAATTAATACTAACAATAATTAATAATAATAATAATAATAATAATATTAATAATGATAATAACAGGGAGTATCCTAAATTAAATGAAACGATCACTTAGAATAACATTTGAAATAAATCTAATTTGTATCTTAAACCTAAGTTCGAACTAAAACCCACGAGTATGATATGTTCATATCTGCACAAGTACCTTTCCACATTACACTCATTTCGCTGTCAACTCACTCACTGCACTGGAACTACGACACATTTCACTGATTCTATCCTGATTTAACTAACACTTCAAAAACAATTCACTGTTCAAATACTTTGCACTGCCACTATAAACTATAAAGCTTCACTGACAGGAACACGTTTCACTTACACAACACACTTCACTGACACAACACACTTCACTGACACAACATAATTCTTCACTGATGCAACACTTCAATAACAACATATCATTTACATCCTTTAAATATTGTGTATAATTACCGTCTATTAGTAAAGTTCTTAAGCCTATTTTTAAATACATTTTTGGTTGTTGGTAAAGCCTTTAGTAAGTCTGCAGGTAAAGCATATTGGTTTAGTGATTGGCTGAGAAATTTTAGCATGAAATTGTCATCATAGTAACAATGATAACAATCATGACAATTATGATAGCAAAAGCAGGGACTTTTTCTCAGGTTAAGAACATCTGAACTCTCTCTCATTCTTCAGGCCATCTGGCAACCCTATTTTGCAAGCGGCAACGGGCCCGATTCAGATGTGTGGTCGTCAGTAAACAAACGTGCAATCACTCATTCCGCGGGGCTTGTCTGTCACTGCTCGGAGATCCCAAATAATAAACGAAAAGCGGCCAGAAATAACTGTGGGCAGTTCTTCGGGTTGTGAATAGGGCAGTGCTGTTCCGAGGCGGGAGCGTTGACTTCGCTTCCAAACTTCCGGATTTGCAGCGCAGGTGGCGGCTTGCTTGTTTTGTTTGGCCTCCGGGGGTCTCTAAGGTCAGCCGTACGCTGATTGTTTTAACTTCCAGTAAAAATAATGCAAGTTTGACATTTACGTAAGCTACGAGATTGCTTGGGAAGGCCGAGTACATCAAGAGCGGTCTGAACTAGCGGCTGGTAACCGATACAGTGCGCCACTGACGTAAAGTCACGACAAAGTTAAAGGTTCCGATTCCGATTAATGTTAATAACGCTATAAAACGAAGCATAGCGAAGGGTAAATTCATATCCCTCGAAGTCTGTATCGGACGTTTTCGCTCCAGCGCCAAGTAGTTCATAGCATAATCCGATGGGTAGCGCACATGCATGATGGGTAAAATTGTCACGAGCGATAAATCCTCGAACGGTATAAGCCGAGCGTTAGACATTCGTTCTTGTTACAGTGATGAACTGTGTAGTAACATCATAGATGTTTATCATTTCAAAACTTTGCAGTGTTTAACTAACCTCTCCATAGTACAACTACAAAACTTGCTTTAAAATGTAATATAAATGTGGTAGGTAAATGTTTTTTTTTTTTTTTTCCACACAGGAGTGATTTTTTTGCCACATCTGATAGATGTTATTGGATGTAAATGTAATTATTATAAACGGAGAACACAAACACGATAATTCAAGAACTGTATCAAGTTTTCTAGTAATAATAATAATGATAATAATAATAATAGTAATAATAATAATAGTAGTAGTAATAATAATAATAATAATAATAATAATAATCTCTAATAATTAATGTATCAATCTTTGCGTCTGTAACAGTTGTGCAGCATGATTATTCGTTTTATTATACTCGTATTTTCTGTGACGTTATTTCTGTACTAATATTGTTATTAATCTACTGCTATATCAATAATATTTTGTACATTGTCGCAGTATATAGGCGGAACACTATGTATGTATCATGTGGTAAATCAAATACTGAATAATTATTAATTCGCAATAATAACTGTATATCGAAGTTTTTCATACTATTTTATTTATAACTTCATGTTACTGTTTTGGTACGTTCCATTAAACGTTTGTCATAAACGCAGAAAATAAAGCCTTATTTTTACCGTGTGAGCAAAACATATGTGTATCTTATCTGTCGCCTTCCATACAAGATAAGACATGTCGGTGAGATGACCTTGTACTGTGCTTCTATTTATTACGAGCGTATCACGACCGATCGTATCTCACTCGAGTGTGCGACACTCGACCGAGTTCAAGCGAGCGATTTAATTCCAATGCAGCACTCTGGTGCACAGACACTTCATTGAAAGTTGCGTTCGACCACGTTCTCAGTTAACGCAGCTATCTTACTCCAACTTCCTCTAGGTCTTAAAGATGGGTCAGTGACGAAAAGACTGGCAACGGAGGAGTTCCGAGGTTGTCACATCTAATTATCCGTTTATTACTAATTTCTTACTATACTCATTCACTATTTTATCCCTGTAAATAAATGACCACTCATTTTGAAGCTTAGAACCCGAAGTTTTTCAGAAAAATAGGAACTTTCAGTGAAGCGTTAGTTTTCCTACATAATTTTCATATTTTCCAAAATCCATCTTTCGTCAGTTTTGAGAACTAATTGCATCATTTCAGAATAAAACAAAACACACAGCAGCCTACAATAAACAATAGGCTATTACACGAAGGCCATGACCTGCAGGATTGCTGACAAATTTAGAGCTCAAATTCAATTGGTTATTAAAAACTTCAAGGCTTACTAAAAATAATTTACAGATCTGATTCTGCGGTGTGTAATTTTATGGGTAGTAATTTTATGAGCGGTGTTGCGTAGATATTTATATGCGTCATTCTCTTCAATATTGGCTCGAGAGATCGCAAAAATTACAGTTCCTAAGGAAAAACCAAAAGGTGTTACTTACTGACAAAATAAGAGACCTAGAAAATTGTGTAGTCTCCGATCATTTCAGCAAGATCTCGTAACAGGATGAAATGATTTTACCCTCTACATTTCAAGCTCTCCATGCAGCAGGTACACCAAGATGCTATGTTTATTGTTCGAAAGCAAAGCAAACCTGACTTTTTTTTTTAATTTTCGCGTACAATTCACAATGACCTGAATTAGCTATTATTTAGACCCACATGAAAAATCCACTGATTGTTCTGACATTGTTACTTGCGTTTTCGCGTTGAAACTCAAAATTTGAAGTGGATAGGTTCAAAAAAGTATTTGGCATAAAAGAAACATTCAGAGGGATTATGTTTCATTATTATGGAAGAAAATTATTCTCAAAATGTCTGGTATCCTTTATTGAAAATAAATCTGAAACATTTTTATTTCAACGTCTAATTTACTTAGTTTGCAAAATTTGCTGCACAAGCCACTAGTTTTATATAATACGGAAAGGAACTAAAGTTATTTCTTGAGGATTTTGAATCGGAATATTTTTATTCTTTGCTCCATTATACGAAAACGTGTTATTTGTTGGGGATATGCGTACAACCTGAGTGTCGTATCAATATTTGTTGAGGATATTTGTTTCTGTTATTTTATCGTCTGTTTCATGAGTGAATAATGTTTATTTGTTGCGCATTTTGAATCTGAATAGAGTTGAGGGGCTCGGGCGTAAAACATGTTAACTGACACTTTGGTCAAGAATGAGATATGTAGTGTATAATATGGTATCTTACATTCTGCGTCTAATGTAGTAGTTAGTTTTCCAACATCTCAACAGATGGCGTAAGTATACAGACTTTACTTTCCTGGTAACTATACAAACTGTTGCATGTATAGTCGCGACGCTGTTATTCCCGGCGTGACTCCTTACGTCTTAGGATGTGAAGGCTCTATAAAGTCTAAGTAGTAGTATCGTTCGCCATTTTTGTTCTTTCGTTGCCGAGCTACCATACGAGGAATCTATTTACCATACCGTTAAACATTATCATGTCGTAGCTCCTATGATAATAAATCAAACGCAATGTAATTCAGCAAATAATTGAGCGGCAAATAACGTCTTCGTGTGCTTTCTGCTAACGCCAACGAGAGAGCCAAAATGGCGGGCGATTATATTAAGTATTTATCGAGCCTTAAGAAATGAATAACGTATTCCTCAGCGAATTACAAGACGCACACGTTTAAATGTAGCCGACCTGCAACGCGATTGGCTGCCGGAAATTAGAGCGACGGGACTATAGACAAAATGTTTACCTACCTATCTAATAACTCAAAACACTAAAACGTCACTTACCATGCTTTACAATGTCGTATATTAAGGCTATTTTATCTGAGTATTTTGTGCTTTGTCCTACATGTAAATAACTATATATCGTATATCAAATGAGTAGGATTGTGCGTTCATAACTGAATAAGTTTATCATTTGTAGGGATTTTGAATCTGAATATGTATTTTCTTTGTCTCACATGAATTGGGTTTTTATGTTAAGCTTTTTTTTCCCCCCTCATTATTGAATGACTTTATTATTTTTAGACCGTTCGAATCTTGAGTATGGTTATAGTTTGTCGCAAAACTGAATAACTTTGTTACTTGTAAGATATTTGGAATATGAATATGATTTTATTTTTTATCATATGTGAATAACTGTATTCTATGTTAAGGAGTTCTTATTTCAGTGTGATTGTGCTTTACCTCTAAACTAAACATCTTTCTTATTTGAACCTGAGTATGTCTGTGCTTTGATTCATAACTGAATTACTTTGTTACTTGTTGTTACTTGTTTTGAATCTGAGTATGCTTGTTACTTAATGTCGAAGTAGCGTTTCCTATTTTCCTTCTATTGATGTGACGCCTGTTAGAGCGACTATCTCGTCAGAACTAAAAATTGATTTATTGTTCGTGACAAACTCAACTCTTTGCCAGTTCACGTGGTTATGTGTGTGGGTTGGAGAATCGATGTGTAATGAAAATGACCTGAATATAATCTCAATTGTCCAGTTGTAGCTCACAAGGTAAGTTTGGTGCCTTCCTACAAAAATAGCATTTTTCGATCCCCGGCAGATAGATAAATTAGTTGTGAGAAGGTTTATTGAAATACTTAATACTTTCTCTATAATTATTATTGCTATGTCACCACCTGATCGATTCTGAAAAACATAGGTAGGCCTACCTCTTTCTTAAAATCACTCACTAATTTTATGCCTCTTTTGTTATGATTGGTGGAATTTCTGTAGAAACAACTCAATAATCTCATTTCAAAATTCTACTAATTATATAATACAATATATAAGTAGAGAGGAATGAATATGCTTCAATACTAATTTTGAATCACTAATTTATTTATTTATTTATTTATTTATTTATTTATTTATTTACTTATTTATTATTTACTTATTAACTTATTTACTTATTTACTTATTTATTTACTTACTTACTTATTTATCTATCTATCTATCTATCTATCTAGCTATCTATCTATCTATCTATCTATCTATCTATCTATCTATCTATCTATCTATCTATCTATCTATCTATCTATCTATCTATCTATCTATCTATCTATCTATCTATCTATCTATCTGTCTGTCTGTCTGTCTGTCTGTCTGTCTGTCTGTCTGTCTGTCTGTCTATCTATCTATCTATCTATCTATCTATCTATCTATCTATCTATCTATCTATCTATCTATCTATCTATCTATCTATCTATCTATCTATCTATCTATCTATCTATCTATCTATCTATCTATCTATCTATCTATCTATCTATCTATCTATCTATCTATCTATCTATCTATCTATCTATCTATCTATCTATCTATCTCTATCTATATCTATCTATCTATATCTATCTATATCTATCTATATCTATCTATATCTATCTATATCTATCTATATCTATCTATCTATCTATCTATCTATCTATCTATCTATCTATCTATCTATCTATCTAGCTATCTATCTATCTATCTATCTATCTATCTATCTATCTATCTATCTATCTATCTATCTATCTATCTATCTATCTATCTATCTATCTATCTATCTATCTATCTATCTATCTATTTATTTATTTATTTATTGCTATTAAGTTTGAAATGAATATAAATTAATAAATACAATGAAAGATGAACTAGCCAACTCCTGAATAAGTAAGACTCGTGCTCAATATCTTCCAATTTTATATTACTTTGAAATTACGACTTTGACAAATAGGAACATGTTGCTAGAAATAACTACGTGATTGCGAACAGATATTTGACATATATTTGCACAAAATTAATGGCAAACATCCACCGAAATCGTAAAGGTTCTAAGTGAAGTGAAATATATTAATTACCAGATTACAAAAACATTTCCTTTTTGATAATCCCGGGTTGAAGTCCCTACTTATAACAATATTATAGTGATTTTCTCAATCATAAATAATAATAAATAGCTATAAATGTACATACTTATTTACTTTTATTTGAAGCAAAGATACAGTTTCTGATTTGCAAGACTTGAATCCATTGCATTACATGGTGGACATGACTGCAGATTACTTACATATAACCACCCTGTGGCAATATATGGACAGGGTTATATGAGCTATAGATGGCAACATATCAGAAGTACACATTTCTGGGGATTGGTCGGTAGATGGTAGAAAAATGGGAACCCTGTTTTATGAACAAGGTAGCATTCATAACAGAGAGTCGCGATATGACTTTGCAATTAAAGATATATACCGGCTGATTCAATAAAAATGTGCACAAATGAAACAGAATGTAGGTGGTGCTCTACTGAATATTTTGAGGTGGGCAATTTGGAATCTGCAAAGCCAGATTAAAGCGATGTGGATCTAACATTTCTATCGCTATCGCTTAATATTTTCCATATTAATAACAATTATAATTCAAATTAAATATTTACATTTAACATTTACAATTAGTAGGCTACTTGCATTTAATATTTACGTTTATTATTTACATACCGATATAGACAGTCCATAATAGTTTGTTCACCTGTCCGATGTCAGTCGTATATTTTACATTGTCACAAAACAAAGCGTAACAAAACATGCTATGAGTCAGAGCCTTTCATAACATTCGAAGAGTTAATAACAGTAATACTGTACGATGGAGCAGTAACATCTTAATCTGACTGTGCAGACACCAAATTTCCTATCTCAAAATGTTCAGAAGAGCCCTGTTTAATTTTTGCACGCTTTTACTGAATCACCCGGTATAAATACCCAAGAAAGTTATTTTGTGCAATGCAGAAAGATAAATTGCATCTTACTTATATTCATAGTAAATGATTTAGCTCATGCGTGTATTTTAATTCTGAATGAAAATTTAAGTAAATGAACGCTAAATGGAGATATTTGTTGGAATATGATAAAAGAACTGAATTATTGCGAAACCCTTGAGACGTACAATTAGACAGTATGTACCCACTCGGGCCACCATGATTGCGCCACTTGTAACTGCGCCAAATGGGTTGCTGTATATCTGTATTGTGTTTGCGCCAGTAACTCAAACTTTTTTGTTCATAGGTTGGTACAAAAATATATTTAAGATGTTACGATACGATACGAAATCTTCGTTAGTGGAAGATATTGGCTGCAATTTTTTTAACTTTTTTTTTTACACACTACCTGGACGAAATCTGAGTTTATTTCATCCACCTCACCAGCAAGCCTAAAGCAGTTTTTTTTCTTCTTTCATTTTTTTTTCTAAGTTTTCTTTTTGTTTATCTTATTTCTGTTTTTCTGATTTCCTTAAACTAGTACGTACACAACACCCATGCCCGAGATGGGACTCGAATCCACAACCCTTCAGGCCAAGCGATAAAGACATGCCGTACCTCTACCGCTTGCTCCATCCAGGCTGGCATAATTCAGTTACAGCTTCGTGAACTTCAAGTAAGGTTGTTGGTAGTTTCGTCGTAGTTTTGGTAGTGACGTCGTTCTCTGTATATTGCTTCTCGTAATAGTTTGTCAGTGAACTGCAATATACTAGCACAAAGCTCTGAATTGTCATTGAATGTTGTAGATATTATGATGCCTGGTTTTTCGCTTAAGTCACTAGTCGCTTTCCTTTTACACGACGCAAGTATTTTTTGCCGTACGAGATCTCTTTCATTACTTTGGTGATTATGGCCGCCTACAATTTTCGTTTCTCTGTTTAAGATTATTATTTTGGCAGGACAATTCTTCGCTGTACAACGCCAACGTATACGTCCATCTACATAAGTGTACGCCTTGCAAAACTTCAAACCATCTGTTACAAGTAAGGCCTGTCCTCTATTGCTGCACCTTTGGACTACCTCCATGACAACCTCCACTAGTCACTAGTCTCCCTCACAATGTTTATGCCCTCCTACTCAATATGCTTACTACTAAAACAAAACACGTCACCTGTGTATTGTGCACTAGTAGATTTCGTGCGCTACCAACTTAAGAAAAATGAAAATTCTTACCCAAAACTGTCGTTGGCGCAAACCCTTTACCCTTAAATATGACCGTACATTTCAATTGCAAATTTTAATAATAAATCTGTAGCCGAAATTTTTCTGGTAATTTTCGATTTTCCAAAAATAATTGGTCCTAACATATATAATTAACCACCCTGAAACCGAAAATCGCATTTTTGAAATTTTTGTTTGTATGTCTGTCTGTATGTTTGTTACCTTTTCACGCGATAATGGCTGAACCGATTTATATGAAAATTGGAATATAAATTAAGTTCGTTGTAACTTAGATTTTAGGCTATATGGCATTCAAAATACTTTATTTAAAATGGGGGTTATAAGGGGGCCTGAATTAAATAAATCGAAATATCTCGCTTATTATTGATTTTTGTGAAAAATGTTACACAACAAAAGTTTCTTTGCAAATGATTTCCGATAAGTTTTACTCTTTACAAAATTTTGATAGGATTGATAATTAATGAGATAAATGAGTTTGAAATTAAAATAACGCCATCTAAGACGGTGCAATGAATTAAGAACAAATGACTTCGTCTATAAGGGGCCTTCGACAACAACAATCGAAACAGGGGCCTTGGACATTAACAATCGAAAGCTATTAAACATAACCTACAGAGAATGTTTCTGTATAAAGTAATATCGGAAGCTAAATTAACCGATTTGTATAATTAATTATTATTTCACCATTGGAAAGTGTAGTTTCTCTAGATGGACATAATGCTATAATGTTATTACAGTAACGTCTGAGTAAATCGAGGACAGGTAAGATTAAAACAGCTTCTTATGCACAGAAAATTTGATAGGCTATTTTGTACATTCGTTTTCTGTATTTCTTAAAATAATATTTATGTACACTCATTTTATTCTCAGAGAATTAACGAACAACGAGAGTGTAAATTGATTTAGTATGCAATAATAGTATGTTAACTTAGCAATCCATTATTTTATAATTCAAATTTTAACTATGCTCAATTGAATCGTGTTAAAATACATAAAATATATATGCAATAAATGAAATGCAAAAAAAAAAAATGGGTAATGAGCGAAGTAGATTATCTTGCGCTGTTGTAAAAGTTGTTCCCTGGATCAAACGTCCTATTTTAATTATGTAATTACTTTATATTTATTTTTAACAGGTGCAGCGGAGCGCACGGGTACGGCGCAAACGCATTGCACCCGTACCGTCTTGACGACAGAAACCTTTATTATGGTCAGTAGCTTTGTGATAACTGATGGGAAAGGAACGAAGTCTCTGTCAACAGTGCCCATGTTTGTGTACACAAGTTCAAGCTTACTAATAGATAGTTTTTACCAATTGTAGCTTATCAGAAGACATCAGTTCGTTTCTATGGATCGTCACAGACACCTGAAAACTTAACAGTTTTTTTTTCTAGTACTATACAGTATACCTCACCTGCAATGTTTCTCCCTCGCGAAGAAGCCACTCCTGACGTCGTTCCAGTTCTCGAATTCGGGCTCTCAGTTCTGCCACCAGTTCCTCCTGAGGTCCGCCTGACGCCTCGCTGATCTCCTGCTCCCCTAACGTGACACACACACAGGAACACCGACTCCATTACTCATTGAATCAAATTTCAAGAATGTTACAAATATTTTTGAGCGCTTGGTACCGTCAACTTTATGTATTTACCACATAGTACCGTGAGACACTAGACTCACCACAGGTACCAAACAACATTTAAAGGATACTAGGACTGAGTTTTTGGCGAAAATGGTAAACATATATTTTTTTTAAATTAATAATTACCTTATAGGGAAAGTAGTCATCAATGGAGCACCTAACGATTTCTTATTTTATCGAACAAAGGTAATGCCTTTAAATTCCGTTCATAGACATGATAAAATGAAGTTTCAGGGTACATCTTATTTATATCTGTTTAAAAATTAGCTCATTTAAAATTCGCTTATCGGTTCAATGAAGGCGATAAGGTTCTATCAATGGACGACCATGTTCCCATGAATGAACCGAAACAAGAATAAAAAAACCTCCAAATAATGTTAACAAATAACAAATCATAACAACTAAGAATCTTAAATTCTATTAATTCATGTTGAAGGTTACTTTTAATCCAATTGTAATCGTATTTTTAACCTGAAAATCATGAAAAACATAGTCCTTGTCATTTCAGTATTTCAAAGTTTTAGACTATTTCAGATTAGCTAATACAGTAGTTAAAAATGTTAGCATACAACTTTAAATTACATGATAGCAACATAATGATGTGATTGTACATACAACATTATTTTTTGGAATCTGAGACTATTCTTATACTGCAGATAAAACAGTCTCCTTTTCAAGACACACATGCCACACAAAGTATTTCTTTTGACTCCGCGTAACTTTTGCACAAGCTTCATGTACCCATTTCCTGCAAGACATACACTGAATCATTTTCCTCGATGGTTTCTTCACACATGAAACAAAACCAGGAGTCTTGATTTTGATTACTTCCTGAAGGGAATTGGTTTCCATGAATGATCCATTTTAAAATGCAGTCCATTCATGGGAACTCCAGCTGGTCCATCCATAACGACTTCGTCATTTTCTAATCACACTTAAAGAGCGCTGAAGAGGTGATACAAAATTTATGAATATACAGCTAAAAAAGGAAGCAGACAGAACACTGCTTCCAACTATATATATCATTCCATAACTTAATGTCATTAAGCCAATGTGCTCTGTACTTAAAGTTACTTTAAAATTACAGTTAAAATAACAAAAACGTATCTGAGCTTCTTGTTCAGCCCACGTGTTTGCTGCCGCCATCAAAGACAACTCAGAAGTGACATACACGAGGGGGAACTTTGAAATGACGTTTCACGCATACGTAGTCAGTATGATCAAGAATATGCCAACAGTCCATTGAAAGCAACAGTTCATCGATGGCTACTCTCCCCTACATTTGTTTAACATTCCGTCCTATATCTAGTCCCCGCCTACTACTTTTAAAGGTTTGGTGACCATTTTTAAAATGCCACATTCACTAAAAAATTGTGTTTTTTTCAAAACTACGTTTTTGGTCAATAATAAAGTTCCTGGCGGCTTCCATTTGCTCCGATTTACATGAAACTTTGCAAAAATATTCAGCACACTCCGATACACAAAGCTGTACATAGAATCAGCTCTTCACTGAAAACTTTTCATGATATTAATTTTTAACTTCTAGAAATTAAAGAAAATTAACAAGCAAAAATTATGATTTGTGAGAAAATTTTTATCTCAAGAACCAGTTCTCAAATTTAAAAATCCATGCGCAGTTTTCTTTATCATGAAATGTAAGTCCTTCACAGAAAATGTTTTAAAGCAAAAACAATTCTGAAGCCGTCAGGGATGTTTTGAATTTATGCATTATTTAATATCATTTAAATGCGTGAAAATAACTAATGAACGAAACTTGATGAAATTTGGTACTGTTATTTAAACATACAGATACAACAAACCCGCCGAATTTGAAAGAAATTAATAAAAACACTTCAAAAGCTTCAAAACTCAGTCCCAGTGTCCCTTGAGGCTATTGACTCCCGGATGAGTTTGGTAAAGACTATGTGTATGACTTTGTAAGTGTATCATAGCTAACTCTATTCCACTGAAGTCTGTAAGGGACAAGTTCAATTTACTTTACATTCTCATTAATATCGGCATTGAAAGAAGATGTTTTCATTATGAAAACTTCTTTGTAAATAAAGGGTTAGGGATCATACTGAAATTGTTGAAAACTAGAGAACGGGTTCTTTAGTCAAATCTCCAACCACATGATGATCACGCCTGTGCAAAGTACCTCTCAATAAAGAACTTTAGCAATATAACTTTATTGCCGACAATTTTAATAGAGTGGGTAGCAAATTACTTAGTTCAGACTTTGCAATTGTCAGTTACTATAATATTTTTAACATTATCTTACCTTCATTGTGAACTTGTAGGTCGGTTTCTTCGCGCCTCAACCGTTCTATAACAAAATATGGAACCATAATTATTATCATATCTCTGATTGAGGTTCTGGCTGATATGCACCTCTATTATCAGGCAGTACATCTCACTTGACGATATGTGTCAGAGAAAGAACAATAATTGTGTGTATGCATCTAAAGTCTGACTAGTGTAGCTAATCGGCGATGTATGCGATAGAGAGGGAAGGGAACTGGCCACCCTACCCTATTATCTCCTGGCCTAGTTGCCTCATAAGTAGTGCCTTGTTAGTATCACATGTGAGGTTCAGACCTCACAGTTGAATAAACAATTATTATCATTGCTACTATTGTCAATCTCTTTCAAGTACCTACTGACGCTTCAGACAATTTCATGCGTCCTTTTAGTGGACTGACGGTCACCATGCTGACCGTTGGATTCGTTGGTTGTGGGTTCAAGAACTGGCGAAACAAATCGTTTTCTGTGGGACACATCGGAGTTATCCGTTATTTAGCAATTGACAGTTGAAGTTAGCGCAATTTCTATCGAATCACACTTCCGCATAGACCTATTTAGGTAAAAAAAATATAAGATAGTAAATGGCGCTGAGGCACATATTGGCAACACCGCGGAGAACTATCAAAGCCGTTCTCTTGGCAATTCCACTATAAAACATCAAGTAATTTAAGGTATATGTACACCTTTACATACAAAAATTTTGTTTTGTATAATTTTGCTCTGTAAAATTTTTATACAATTGAGAATGGTACCAGAAAGAGAATGAAGTGAACAGATCCCTTGAAATTATGTATAAATTGTTTATAAAAATTATTTTGTTTATAATTTTGACATGCAACTTGAAACATGATAGCTCATGCAGTTTTTAAAATAGAGGCACTGTTTTTCACTGTTTTATAGCTAAAACTATTCTTTAGTGCCTGGCATAGAGCTATTTTTATTTTAATTTACATTAATTAAATATTACCATATATGTAACTTATAATAATATTTGATGTTGCATAAATCATGTAAAAATCCATAGATAATTATTAATTACATTAATGTTATTTTACTCATTGTCAGGCACTGGGGGACATTTCAAGCTTCAAAATGACACTAATATCTTCTTGGTATCACCATATCTGGCTGAGATATCTTGTTTTAAATAATTAAATATTCTAAAATTACTATTTACAGAAATGAGCCACAAACTTTCAGAGCCTAGAAGACTCCATCATCATATGTCACCCCTTAAGCAGCCTCATGTCGGTCCAGTTTCAGCTTCTTTCTGCCTCTCAAATACATCCGCCTTGTTTTAACTTCAGGTGTTGAATGTTTTTTTTTTTGGCATTTTTGTCCCTATTTACATTGATGCAACAAATCGTGCGATGGTGTTTGTCCCAGGGTTTATGCCCATCCTCCTCAGAATTGTAATTTCTACTTTTGGACTCTTATTAAAATGACGTACAACATCATTGACACACAAATTTACAGTTTTATTACCAACAGTAAAAGATTATAAATTACTTCATTATGTAAAAAGTTTTTTTCAATCTAATGATCATGCCCAGATATCTATGCATCTATTTCGGGACTAGAAAGAAGTTTATTTTACAAGCAATGCTGGACGAGGGGATTGACTGCTACGAAGATCACTCAAAAGTAATGCACTCCAAAAGTAAGTGACCGTGGCTGATGACGCAGCATTTTGGAAAATGGGACTTATCTGAAAAACCATAAGGCATAAATCGAAAATTTTATATCAAATTAAAGCGGAGAAAATTCTCTATTAAAATAGTTACATTTTGAAAATTCTAATTTTTCATCATTTTTTGGTTTTTAACATAATAAAAGTATCAGGCAATTTTGTATTAATTAATGCGTTTTAAATTGCAGTAAGTATTTGGAACGTCAGAAATAAATAATTAAATGAGTACTTACGTAGCTCCTGCTTATGAGTTTTGGCAACGTCGTCGATTTTTCCTTCCAAGTTTTCAATGTCGCTTTCAAGTTTCCTGCAAAGCAAGCAAATTGAAATGTAAAATAACACTGCCATCATTAGAGCCCTATCTCGTCTCATTCCCAGCGAAACATAGGCCTGCTGTATGTTTATGTGTAGCTCTATGAGTTGTACAGGGATATTATTTTATTTTTACTTCAATTTTTATTGTACCCGAGTTTTTGAATGTACTTCACTCCCACCCCTTCTACTAATGAAGTTCAACCGTCCTCCACACAGATCCAAGATCTCATATACAGTCATAGTGGCCTTACGGTCATAGTAAACAGTACGTTCCAAAATATGTTCGCGTTTTCCAGTGACGAAAGAGCTTTCAATATTGAATCATTTTCGCACAGGTACTGTCGTCCATTTGCCTACGTCGCATCCCGGTTTCCCCCACCTGCTTTTATTCGCCAGCTAATGGCTGGGCTGTCTTAGCTCTTTTCTGAAAACATTAATTTATGTTAGGAATTGGACATCTACGTAATATCATACAACTGTTTAAAATAACTTAAATAAAAGGGCCTCGCTAAGTAATTAACTGTCACGTAATTACCTCCATTTCTACGACCCTACGACATAACCACTTGGACGGACAGTAGATAGCCTAGTATGTCTGAGTAATTTTATCTTTTCGGATCGGACAGAAGTGAAGATTGAATTTACAGTACGTAAGGTACTCTTTTATAGAGTAGGTACAGAATTATTTCAACATGATTTACTAGCACGAAGAACGAAACTGGTAATTGGGATTAGGTACAATAGTCTATAGTGCGATAATATGCACATTAGAACTGAAGCCTGTATCGAAATGAACGGCCACCATTTTCAAAAATGTATTTAAATATCCATATTATGATTATTTTTCAATTTAACTTCATTCTCTATATTGTACGATAATGTGCTGTAGGCAGTATAATATATACTGCATAATGAATACGTCCACATGGACAGCTCAGTTCGTGAGTAAAAACACTCATTGTTAATACTGTACTGTATTTTGATTAAACAAAAACCTAATGAAAATTATCAAACTCAAAAGCGCAATATTTCATAGTTTACGTATTTGGATGAACTACTTTTCTTCCCTCCTATACCTAGTAAAGTGATTTGTTTGTATATTACGCCAGTATCATCGAACTCCAGTCGTGGAAGGGGTAGCAAACGGCGTTGAATCAGAGGTATAGGCAAGTTAATATTAAAAATGTTAGTTAAAATAAAATGATGCCCCTGTATAACATACGGGTTTATGTTGGTAATCAAATGAAATGGAGACCAAGACATT